>PVLD010003821.1:124887-135797 GCA_004027595.1 Dinomys branickii | reverse complement strand
TCTGTTGAGAAGTCTGCTGTGATTCTGATGGGCTTTCCTTTATAGGTGATCTGTTTCATTTCTCTAGCAGCTTTTAATATTGTGTTCTTTTGCTGGATATCTGGGATCTTGACTATTATATGCCTGTGTGTGTTTTTCTTTGGGTTATGGATCATTGGGGTTCTATATGCCTCGATTAACTGAACTTCAGTATCTTTTAAATTGTTTGGGAAATTTTCCACTATTATTTCAGCAAATATTCTTTTTATATCATTTTTGGCGTCTCCTGCTGTTTCACACACTCCTATAATTCAAATATTGTTACATTTTGCCTCATCTTGGAGCTGTTGGATGGACTTTTCTTGTGTCTTTGATGATATTATGAGATTTTTCCTTTCACGCTCATATGTTGCCATGCTGTCTGCAAGTTCTGAAATTCTATATTCGGTTTCATTTAAGCGGTTTTGCATGCTTTCCGTGTAAGTTTTCAAATCCTGGCATTCTCTTTGGACCTGTTTCATTCTTGGTAATTCATTCCTAAATTGCTCTTGTAACGTTTCCATTTGTTTCCTATTTTCTTCTAGTCTTTTGTCTAGTTCTTCTCTATGTGTATGGAACATTTCTTCCATCGTTTTCAGCTCGTTTTTTGTCTGAGAGATCATTGCAGGTATGTGGCTTATTTCTGCTTTAAGCTCTTTTATGGCCTGTTGGAGTTGTTTCATTTCGGATGCAATCGTTTCATAACTTGCAGGTATGTGGCTTCCTGGTTCCCCTGTATCCTCGCATTCAAAATTTGTTCTGAGTGGGGTTCAGTTCTGAGACTGCGTTTTGTTCTTCTGTCTTCCCATTTTTGGGTATCAGATTCAAAATACTGAGGAATAAATTCCCCAGGCAGTTCAGCAGGCAATGGTCTGCTGCAGAGGCTGCTCCAATGACTTTTCTTTGGGGGGATGTCCCTTAAGCTTTCTGCTGAGAGTTCCGCTTAAAAGGCTATTCAGATGTTGGTTTGCTACTCCCTACCGAGAGACCTGGGTGGGGTGTGTAAGACCGCTCCCCTGCCCTCCCAGGTTTCCCTGCAGGTATAGGGATGGATCTCCTCCCCCGCTCGGTGATCTGGTCGTGAGCGCAGATAGCTCACCAGTTTTCGGAGTCCCTGCAGGCAGGAAGGTTCCAAAGTGCCAGTTTTTTGTGCTATGCTCACGATCCACCGCTCGCTGCCACTTCTGTTTCCTCGTGCTCTCCGGGTCTGGGGGAGGGAGCTGGATGCTCCGCTCCTCTGTGCTCCTCCCGCTGCTTTGGCCACGGACTGCAGGCCGCTGAGGGCCTAGGCTGCATAGCCTGCCCGATGTGCGTGAGATCTGAGACTGCCGGGCGTTGCCAGTGCTAAAAAGCCAATTTCTGACGGGAGTCGCTGGAAAGCTGTGCGGGTTCAGGAGGCAGGAGGGATCAAGCTGGCTGTGCCCCCAGGGCACTCGGACCCAGCCAAGCCCCCTCCCCACGCAGAGCATCTCTGGTGCCCAGCGTTTGTGGCTTTCCCGCGTCTCGCCACGGCAGTTTGGGCCGCCCTACCAGGTCTCCCCCGGCAGATCAGAGAAACACGTTCAGTTTGAACCTCCCAGCCGAGGTCCCGGCATTCACGCTCACCAAGTCTGTCGCAAGCTGGTGGTGTTTATCAAGGAGGATCGCTTCTTTCCTGCTCACCTGGTCACCATCTTCCCGGAAGTCTAATAACACTATTTTAATGGGGGACCTAAACACCCCTCTGACGCAAAGAGACAGGTCAGCTGGACAGAAACTCAGCAAAGAAACAACAGACCTGAACCAAAAGTGTGAACAAATGGACTTAGTAGATGTATATAGAGTGTTCCACTCCACAACATCAGAATACACATTTTTCTCAGCTGCACATGGGTCTTTCTCTGAAATTGACCACGTTCTAGCCCATAGAGCATATCTACCTAAATGCAAAAGAATTGAAGTTATCCCATGCATATTATCTGACGACAGTGCAATGAAATTGGAAATTAATGACAAAGAGAACTCCAAAGACCACATAAACACTTGGAAATTAGACAATAACCCCCTCAATAAGCAATAGGTCACACAAGAAGTTAATGAAGAAATTAAAAAACATCTACAAATAAATGAAAATGCAAGTACAACCTACCGGAATCTGTGGGATGCAATGAAAGCAGTCCTCAGAGGGACATTTATAGAAATGAACTCATATACAAAGAAAACAGAAAGAGAGCAAATAAATAGCCTATTGCTACACCTCAAACGCTTAGAAAAAGAGCAACAAGCCAAACCAAAAGCCCAAAGAAGGGAGGAGATTATAAAACTCAGGGCAGAAATTAATGCAACTGAGGTGAAGAAAACTCTACAAAAAATAAGTGAATCGAAGAGTTGGTTCTTCAAAAGAATAAATAAAATTGATACACCCCTAGCCAACCTTATCAAAAAAAAGAAGGGAAAGATCTCAAATTCATACAATAAGGAGAGAAAAGGATGAAATCACCACAGATCCCACAGAAATCCAAGAGATCATTAATACCTACTTTGAAAATCTTTACTCCCATAAGAGAGAAAATTCAGAAGAAATGGACAGATTCCTGGAAAGGTACAAATTACCAAAATTGAATCAGGAAGACTCAAAAATCCTGAACAACCCAATATCAATTAATGAAATTGGAAATGTCATTAAAAACTTACCAACAAAAAAAGCCCAGGCCCTGATGGATTCACAGCAGAATTCTATAAAACATTCAGAGAAGATTTAATGCCAACACTCCTCAAACTCTTCAATGAAATCAAAAAGGAAGCAACTCTCCCTAACACATTTCTGGAGGCAAGTATCATACTGATACCAAAACCAGAGAAGGACCCAACCAAGAAAGAGAACTATAGGCCAATCTCTCTAATGAACATAGATGCAAAGATACTCAACAAAATACTAGCAAATAGAATGCAGTGAATCATAAGGAAAATTGTACACCATGACCAGGTTGGATTTATTCCAGGAATGCAGGGATGGTTCAATATTCACAAATCAATTAATGTAATACATCATATCAATACAGCCAAAGACAAAAACCACATGACCATCTCAATAGATGCAGAAAAGGCTCTCGATAAAGTCCAACATGCATTCATTTTAAAAACTTTAGAAAAAATAGGCATAGATGGCCTCTACCTCAATCTGATCAAAGCCATCTATGACAAACTAACAGCCAACATCATATTACATGGACAAAACGTGAAAACTTTCACTTTAAAGTCAGGAACAAGACAAGGATGTCCATTGTCACCACTCCTATTCAAAATAGCTCTGGAAGCATTAGCCAGAGTAATTAGACAAGAGAGAGAAATAAAAGGAATAAGGATAGGAAAGGAAGAAGTTAAACTATCACTATTTGCAGATGACATGATACTATACATGGAGGACCCCAAAAACTCCACAAGAAAACTCCCGGAATTAATTGACAAATTCAGCAGCATAACTGGACACAAAGTCAACACCCAAAAATCAATAGCATTCCTATACACGAACAACAAACAGACTGACAGAGAAATTGAGGAAACCATACCTTTTACAACAGCATCCAAGAAATTGAAATACTTAGGAATCAATCTAACAAAGAATGTCAAAGATTTATTCAGTGAAAACTACAGTACTTTGAAAAAAGTGATCGAAGAGGATTTCAATAAATGGAAAAACATACCCTGCTCATGGTTAGGAAGAACCAACATTGTAAAAATGGCCATACTACCAAAACTGTTGTACAGATTCAATGCAATTCCCATTAAACTACCATTAGCATACCTCACAGATCTAGAGAAAATATGCCTTAAATTCATCTGGAACCAGAAGAGACCCAGAATACCAAAAGCAATCCTGGGCAACAAGGACAAGTCAGGTGGAATCACAATCCCTGACCTGAAATTATACTACAAAGCTACTGTAATAAAATCAACCTGGTACTGGCTAAAAAACAGACCTGAGGATCAATGGAACAGACTGGAAGATGCAACCACAATGAAAAACACACTCCACCACCTAATATTTGACAAAGGGGCCAACTAAACTCACTGGAAAAAAGATGGCCTATTTAATAAATGGTGCTGGAAAAACTGGCTTGCCTCTTGCCGAAAATTAAAAATAGACCCAAGTCTATCACCATGCACCAAACTCAGGTCAAAATGGATCAGAGATCTCAACATTAAAACAGAAACTCTAAATCTATTGGAAGAGAAAGTAGGCAAAAACCTTGAAGACATAGGAGTAGGCAGAGTGTTCATGAACAAAAATGAAACTGCAAGGGAAACATTTCAAAGAATCAGTAACTGGGACCTCATCCTACCGAAAAGTTTTTGCACATCTAAAGAAATCACCAGCAAAGTAAAAAGAAAACCCACAAATTGGGAAAAAATCCTAGCGGGCTGTCCCTCAGACAAAGGTCTTCTCTCTAGAACATACAAAGAATTAAAAAACATGTACCTGTCCAAATTCAAAGACCCAATCCAGAAATGGGCATCTGAGATGAACACACACTTCTCAGATAAACAAATACAAATGGCAAATAAATATATGAGAAAATGTTCCACATCCTTAGTCATTCGAGAAATGCAAATAAAAACCACATTGAGATTTCATCTCACCCCAGTAAGACTGGCCAGTATGAAAAAATCATCCAATAACAAATGCTGGCGAGGCTGTGAGAAATAGGGACTCTATTACACTACTGGTCGGAATGCAGACTGGTGCAACCACTATGGAGAGCAGTTTGGAGATTTCTCACCAAACTAGGTCTAGAGGTTCCATTCAAACCAGCTATTCCCCTTCTGGGTATTTTCCCAGAAGATCTGAAAGCATCATATCACTCTGATATATGTGCACCCATGTTCATAGCAGTGCAATTTGTAATAGCTAAATTGTGGAAGCAACCCAAATGTCCACCCACAGAGGACTGGATTTAAAAACTGTGGCATTTTTATATGATGGAATATTACTGAGCTATAAAGAGGGACAGATTTGGGGCCTCTGTAGGCAAATGGTCACAATTAGACACCATACTTATAAGTGAAATAAATCAGAGGTACATATGCAAGCAATGTATTTTTTCACTAGTGTAAGAACCTGAGGGTGGGAATATAAACTAAGAGGCGTGACGGAAATCTGTTCAAAAATAAAGAACAGATTGGATGAGGGAAATGAGAAAAGAAAGAATGAGGCAAATATGTATGTATGCATGTATGTATGTATGTATGTATGTATATATGTGCAGGATGGCCCACATGGTCCTACTATTGTCTTACGTCACTTTATGGTAAGGAACAGTTGATGACTAGTTGTTTGATCAATCTTGTATGGCTATATGTGTTTTCCTGAGCATACCCTTTGAAGTTATCAATATGCAGTGCAACAACTGTTGTTGGTTTTCTGTTGCTTTGTCTATAATTCAATTTTGATTATACTGTTATTGTGCTACTTTGTGTCTCTTTGTTAGTGCTTTCCTCTTTTTTTGTTGATGTAGTTCTTTTTCTTTTACACTTAAAACAATTTTTTTATTATATAAAAAAGGAAGGAAGGGATAATTATGTATGTATGTATGTATATATGTATATGCAGCATATCTAACATAGTTGTACTACTGACTTAGGTCACTTTATTGTAAGGAATAGTTTATGATTATTTGTTTGATCAATTTTGCATGTCTATATCTGTTTTCCTGAGTATACACTTCGAAGTTATCAATATGTAATGCAACAACCATTGTTAATTCCCTATCACCTTGTCTGTAATTCAGTTTTGATTGTACTATTCTTGTGCTACTTTGTGTCTGTTTGTTAATATGTTTTTGTTCTTTTACTTTTAAAATAAAAGTGTCAAAAAATTAAAAATAAATTTAAAAAAAAGAAAAGGAAGCAAAACTATCTACCTCTTTCTGTAGGCAAGTATTCTGATACCACAACTAGAGAAAGATAAAACCAACAAAGAGAACTACAGGCCAATCTCCCTAATGCACATAGATGCAAAAATCCTCAATAAGATAGCAAACAGAATTCAACAAATCAAGATTATACACCATGACTAGTTGGGATTTATCCCAGGAATGCAGGAATGGTTCAACATATGCAAATCAATAAATGTAATACATCATATCAACAAAGCCAGAGACAAAAATCACATGATATCTCAATCAATGTAGAAAAAGTTTTGGATAAAGTCCAGCACTCGTTCATGATTTAAAAACCTACAGAAAAATCGAATAGATGGTCTTTATCTCAATCTGATAAAAGTGATCTGTGACAAGCCAACAGCCAACATCATACTAAATGGATAAAAACTGAAAGCTTTCACTCTAAAATCAGGAACAAGAGAAGGATATCCACTATCACCAATCCTTTACAACACAGTTCTGGAAACATTAGTCAGAGCAATTAGACAAGAGAGAGAAATAAAGGAATAAGAATAGGAAAGGAAGAAGTCAAATTATCATTATTCACAGATGACATGATACTCTACAGAGAAAACCCCAAAACTTCACCAAAAGACTCCTAGAGTTAATGCAACCAAATTCAGTTGCATGGCTGGAAACAAAATCAGTACTCAAAAGTCAATAGGGTTCTTGTACACAAACAACAAATTTATTGAGAGAGAAATTAGAGAAACCACACCATTCACAATAGCACCCCAAAAAATGTAATGCTTAGGAGAATCAATCTAACAAAGGAAGTAAAAGATTTATATATTGAAAATACAGTACTCTCAAAAAGCAGACTGAAGAGGATATCAGAAAACGGAAAGATGTCCCTTGCTCATGGTTAGGAAGAACCAATATAGTGATAATGGCCATATTTCCAAAATTGTTATAGAGGTTTAATGCAATCCCAATCAAAATACCATTAGCATACCTCACAGAACTAGAGAAAATACTTCTAAAATTCATCTGGAACCAGAAAAGACCTATAATAGCAAAGGCAATCCTGGGCAACAAAAACAAGTCAGGAGGCATCACAATCCCTGACTTAAAATCATATTACAAAACTACTGTGATACAAAATCAGCTTGATACTGGCAAAGAAATAGACCTGAAGACCAGTGGAACACATTAGATGTGGACACAACTACAAACACACTCAGCCACCTTATCTTTGACAAATGGCCAAACATGTTCACTAGAAGAAAGATAGCCTCTTTAACAAATGATGCTGGAAAAACTGGCTCTCTATATGGCAAAGACTAAAACTAGACCCATGTCTATCGCCATACACTAAAGTCAAAGTGAGTCAAAGATCTAAATATTAATGCATAAACACCAAATCTATTGGAAGAGAAAGTAGGCCAATATCTTGAAGACACAGGGGTAGGCACAGTCTTCATGAACAAAACTCAAAACTGCACAGGCAACACTTCAAAGAATCAACAACTGGGGTCTCATCCTATTAAAAGCTTTTACACTTCAGAAGAGATAACCAATAGAGTGAAAAGACAACCCACAGAATGGGAAAATATTTTAGCTAACTATCCCGCAGACCAACGACTTATATCTAGAATACATAAACAGCTGAAAAAACTCAGAGACCCCCAATTCAAAGATCCAATCCCAAAATGGTCATCTGAGATGCATACACATTTCTCAGATGAAGAAATGCACATGGCAAATAAATACATGAAAAATGTTCAACATCACTGGTCATTCAAGAGATACAAATTAAAACAACACTGAGATTTCATGGTTCCCCAGTAAGAATGGCTATGATCAACAATTAACCAACAACAAATGCTGGAGGGGCTGTGGGGAAAAGGAACAATTTTCCACTGTTGATGGCAATGTAGACTGGTGCAACTACTTTGGAAATCCATCTGAAGATTCCTCAAAAATTAGGATTAGAGTTCCCCATTTAACCCAGCCAATCCCTTTCTAGATATTTTCCCAGAATAATTAAAAACATTATACCACAGCAATATATGTGCACCCATGTTTATAGCAGCACAATTTGTCATAGCAAAATCTTGGAAACAAGCCAAATGCCCATCAGCTGAGGAACTGTTTAAAAAAAAAGATGTGGTATTTTTATACAATGGAGTATTACAAAACTATAAAAAAGATAATCTCGAGAGTTTTATAAGTAAATGGATGCAACTAGAGAACATACCGATAAGTGAAATAATTCAGACCCACATGTGTAAACACCATATTGTCTCCCTAGTGTAAGAAACTGAAAGAGCACACGCAGGCCTCACCCACCGAGTTCCTCACAAATGGCTGCTCAGATGGCGCCCCTGGTTTATTATAAGGAACAGTTAATGATTAGTTGTTTGTTCAATCTTGTATGTCTATATGTGTTTTCCAGAGCATACACTTTGAAGTTATCAATATGTAATACAACAACCGTTGTTAATTCCCTGTCACCTTGTCTATAATTCAGTTTTGATTGTACTGTTCTTGTGCTACTTTGGGTCTGTTTGTTAATGTTTTTGTTCTTTTACTTTTAAAATAAAAAAGAACCTGAAATAGTAAATGAAATTGAAAAGTATAGATATTGTGAAAGGAAAAAAAACTGCATACATATATATATTCACATACACACAAGATAGCTAGGATAATTGTACTGCTAATTTCTATTGGGTTATTAAAATGAAAAGTTAATGTTTAATTGATCGGTCTTGCACACCTATATGTGGTAATCTGAGCAACTACTTTAAAGATAACAATAAGTAATATAACAACTATTGTTGATTTCCTATCATCTTGTTTTGAAATTCTGTATTGGTCTTATAGTTTTTGTATTGTTTTGTTTTTGTCTTTTTTTTGTTATTTTGTTTTTGTTCTTTTCTCCTTAAAACAGAACAAAACAAAAATATTCCTTATCAGACTGTGCAAATATTCCCTCCAAAACTGGGAGTTGTCTTTTCACTTTCTTAACAGTGTCCTGTGAAAACACAAAAAGATTTTAACTTCAATGAAATTTAATTATATGTGTTCTTTTGTTACCTAAGCTTCTGGCTAAGAAGTCATATATACCTCAAGGTCATAAGATTTCTTTGTACATTTTCTGCTAAGGATTTTATATTATTAGCTCTTATATTTAAATCTGATCCATTTTAAGATCATTTCTGTGCACAAGTATAACTGTTTTTCATGAGGAAAAAGTCCATCTTCATTCATTTGCAGGTAGATATCCAGTTATGCTAGCACCATTTGCTAAATACTAAACTTTTTCTGTTGAATGCACTTCAAATCCTTATTGAAAATTAAAGTAAGCGATATATTCCCATTAATCTCCTCAAAAAACTTCCCCTCACTTCAAACACACTTATCTCATCATTCTTGCAAGTTACAGAAACAATTATGGAAGTCCTCTTTAATGAGTACCTTTACAAGATGTGATAAAAAATACAGTACATGCTGTTGCCAAGAGCCATCCAATGGAAATGCAGGCTTTAAAAATAGTAAGGTGCACCTTCATCAACCGTGTTAACTGTGTCTGGCACCATGTGAGTTTTGGCTCTTTGCCAAAGTAAAAATGATCATGAAAAATGAACATTTTTCAATGATTAAAGACGTACAAGCACTCATGACAACTGTTCACAAAAGAGAACTTCCGGTACTGCTTCAAAAAACAGCAACAAAGATCAAATAAGAGTGTCTTAAAAAAACAGGAGTATTTTGAGGGAGATAGACAGCAATCTATCTTTTATTGCAATAACTTTAATTAGTACATATTTGTGATACATAATGAACACACTCACCTTGGGGAAATTATACATAATATCTTAATCGTTTTTATTTCCCTTTGCCCTGCCCTCTTCTTCCTCCTTCCATCTCTCAGTTTTCCCACTTACAAAAGATCCATCACCCTATTTCCTTGCACCTACCATTTATTTTTTCTTTAAATTATTTATACTTTGGGTTTCTCATATAGGAGAGAACTTGATATTCAAGATTCTGTGAATGATTTATTTCACTAAAGGGCATCCGTTATCCTACAAATGACTAAAATGTATCCTTCTTTTTTTTATTTAAAAAAAAATAAAAGTACAAAAACATATTAACAAACAGACACAAATTAGCATAAAAAATAGTACAATCAAAACTGATCTACAGAAAAGGTGACATGGACCCAACAGTGGTTGTTGCTTTACCCATTGATATCTTCGAAGTGTATATATATGAACCCAGATACAGACATGCAAAATTGGTCAATTAATCCTCTCAACAACAGAAAAACACAAAAAACCAAAGACAAAAAAAAAAAACACCAATAGTTGCTGCTTTGCATATTGATATCTTCGAAGTGTGTGTTCAGGATAACACATACAGACATACAAGATTGATCAAATAACCCGTCATCTATTATTCCTTAGCATTAAGTGATATAATACAATAGTAGAACCATGTTAGCCCTCCTGCATGTGTATATTCATATATACATACATACATTTTTGTCTCTTTTCTTCTCCTTTCCCTCGTCCCATCTGTTCTTTGTTTTTGAACAGATTTCCTTCATGTCTCTTAGTTTATATTCCCACCCTCGGGTTCTTACACCAGTGATACAATACGTTCGTTGCCTGCACATGTACCGCTGATTTATTTCACTTATGAGTATGGACTCCAGTTTTGTCCACTTGCCTACAAAGTCCCCAAAACTGTCTTTCTTTATAGCTGAATAATATTCCATTATATAAAAATGCCACAATTTTTTAATCCAGTCTTCTGTGGATGGACACTTGGGTTGCTTCCACATTTTAGCTATTACAAATTGTGCTGCTATAAACGTGGGTGCACATATATCAGAGTGATATGATGTTTTCAGATCTTCTGGGAAAATACCCAGAAGAGGAATAGCTGGTTTAAATGGAACCTCTAGACCTAATTTGCGGAGAAATCTCCAAACGGCTCTCCACAGTGGTTGCACCAGTCTGC
>PVLD010003821.1:0-124787 GCA_004027595.1 Dinomys branickii | reverse complement strand
AAATGTATCCTTCTTTATCACTAAGCAGTACTCCACTCTGTATACATACCACATTTTATTCATCCATCCATGTATAGGCTGCATCCAAGATTTAACTATTACAAATTCTGCTTCTATAAACATGAGTATGCCTGTATCACTATAATCTCTTTTCTTCGACTCTTTCAGGAAGATACCCAGCAGGAAATACCTGGGTCAAATGGAAGTTCTAATTTTAGTTTGTTGAGGAATCTCCATACAGATTTCCATAGTGAATGTACTAGTTTACATTTCCACCAAGAATGTAGACAGGTTCCTTTTCCACTGCCGCCTCATCAGCATTTGTTCTTTTTTGAGTTCTTGATGGTAGCCATTCTTTTTGAAGTACGATGGAATCTAAGTGTTGTTTGAATTTGCATTTCTCTAATGGTCAGAGCTGTTGAATATTTATTCATGTTCTTCCTGGCAACTTCCATTTCTTCTTTGGAAAACTCTATTCAACTACCAGACTTTTGGTTGGGCTTTTATTTGTGGGGAAGTCTAATTTTTTGAGTTTTTTCTTTTCTTTTTACAAATTCTAGATATTGGCCCTGTGTCTGAAGAGTAACTAGCAAAAAAACACCTTCCCATTGTATAGGTTGTTTCTTTAGTTGTGCAGATTTTTAATTTGATATGATCCCATTTGTTGAGTCTTAATGTTTTTTCTTGTGCAATTGGAGTTATTTTCATAAAATCCTTCCCTATGGCTGTCTTCAAGAGTTTTACCTAATTTATCTTCCTACAGATTAAGTGTTTTGTTTTCAATATTTAGTTCTTTGATCCATTTTTATTTTAGTTTAGTACATGGTGAGAGATATATATTCAGTCTTCCTTATGTGGATAACCAGTTTTCCCAGAACCACTTGTTGAAGAAGCTATCTTTTCTCCAATATTTGTTTTAGCCATTTTGCCAAAGATTAGATGTCTGAGTGTGTCTGGAGTTGTTTCTGCATCCTGTATTTGTTCCTTTGATCTATGTTTGTCTTTGTGCCCATGTGTGCTGTTTTAATCACTGTAACTGTGTAATGTAGCTTGAGATCCAGGATTGTGATTCCTCTGCTTTGATCTTGTTGCACAAGATTGCGTTTGCTCTTCTGAGTCTCTTCTGATTCTATATGAATTTTAGGATTGCTTTTTCTGGTTCTGTGAAGAATGCTATTGGTATTTTGACTGGAATTTCTTAAATCTATAAATCTGTCTTGGTGATATGGCCATTTTAACAATATTAGTTCTGACTAACCATAAATACATGCCTTTGCATTTTCTGGTTGTCCTCTTTGATTCCATTTTTCAGAGTTTTATAGTTTTCACTGTAGAAGTGAGGAAGTCCACTAGGAAGCAGCCCTGAGCAGGACTTAAATTAATCAATTGGCTTTTCATGTTCCTTGTGAATCTGTGCAAGGCCTAGTCTCCTTGTCTGGAGATGGGCAGTGGCCTCATAATAAGTGAACCTCTAATTAGTGAGTCACTAATCCCTACCAAAACCTCTAATAGTAGATGAAGCTGGAAAGACTCAAAGGATAAGACAAGATCACAGCCAAGTTTACCTGGATCAGATCTCAACTAGATAAAGATTATAGCCTCAGGCATCTCACTCCTGGGTGGATTAACTTAATCCTTGTCAAGGATTAATTTAATAACTTACTTGGAGAAGTCCTTGAGTAATTCTGCCCTTCTGGACTACTCCCCTCCCTTTTTCTGACAAATAAATACAGGCCACCCAGAGAAGGTCTTGGTCTGAGCCCCAAGTGAATCTCAAATTCTGTAGGAGTATTTTGATCCTCCTGAAGCCCTGAAATCATTCCATTTGCCTCTTTTTATTTAGCCTTTCCATACACTCATTCAGGAGATTGTGGACCTGATCAGCCTGCAATAACTAAGGGGCATTATTAACCCAATATAGAAGTCTTTCACTTCCCTGGTTAACTTCAACCCTAGACATTTAATTTTTATTATGCTATTGTGAATGGTCGTTTTCTTGATTCATTTTTCAGTGTGTTCATTGTTAATGTACAAGAACACTATTTCTGTGTGTTGACTTTGTATCCTGCTACACTACTGAATCTATTAGTTCTAGGAGTATTTTGGTGAACTTATTTCAGTCTTCTGTGTACAGGATCATGTCATCTACAAATAAAGATAGTTTGAATTCTTCCTTTTTTAAAACTCCCTTTTATTCCTTTCTGATAACTCTAGCTAAATATTTCAGTACTATCTTGAAGAGTAAGAATAAATAACCTAGTCTAGTTTCTGATTTTAGAAACTTGGTTTTTCACCATTTCAGTTAGTTTCAGTTTTTCACCAATTAATATGATGTTAGCAGGGGTTTTATCATAAATGGTTTAAATCAAACTGAGATAAGGCCCTTCTGCACCTATTTTCTTCAGGATTTTTAAGAATCACTAATGGATTCCAGATTTTATTAAAGGGTTTTCTCTGTCTTTTGAAATGACATGTGATTTTTGTCATTTCAATTTATGTGATATATTACATTTATTGATTTATATATATTTAACTATCCTTGCATCCCAAGGATGACACCAACTTGGTCATGATGTATGATCTTTGTAATGACTTGATTCATTCTGTATGCCAGTATCTTGTTGAAGATTTTTGCATCTATGTTCATGAAAGAGATTAGCCTGTAATTTTCTTTTTTTGTTAAATCCTTGTCTGATTCTGGCATCAGGGTAGTTTCCAGGAATGAGATTAGCAGTACCCCTTCCCATTTGATTTCACTGAAGTGTTTGAGGAGTTTTGGCATTAGAACTTCCCTGAAGTTCCTGTAGAATTCAGCAGTGAATCTGTTAGGTCCTTGGTTATGCCAGTTGGAAGTTTTTTTATTACTGCATCAATTTCAGTACCTCTCATTGGGCTGTTCAGTATTTTTATAACCTTTTAGTTTAGTATTGGTTATCCATATGCGTATAGCAATCTGTCCATTTCTCCTAAGTTTTCCAATTTATTGTAGTACAGGTTTTCAAAGTAATTATTTAAAACTCCCTGGCCTTTAATAAGCATTCATTGTGCTTTCATCTTTTTTATTTCTAAAAGTATTATTTGAGGCTTTTTAGCTCCTTTTGTTAAAGTTTGCTAAGGGTTTGTCTATCCTTTCATAGAGGCAATGTGGTTATTAATTCTTGGAATTATTTTAGTCCTGATTTCATTAATTTCTGCTCTTATCTCTATAATTTCCTTCCTTGTACTAGTTTTACATTTAAATTGTTCTTCTTTTCCTAGGGCCCTGAGGTACATCATTAAGCAATTCATTTGGATATCTTCAAAATGTATGCTCTGGAGAACACATATAGACATACAAGATCGATCAAACAACCCGTCATCAACTATTCCATACCATTAAGTGACATAAGACAATAGTAGAACCATACATTTTGAAGATATCAATATGCAATGCAACAACTGTTGTTGGTTTTCTGTTGCTTTGTCTATAATTCTGATTATACGGTTATTGAGCTACTTTGTGTCTCTTTGTTAATGCTTTTTTTTTCTTTCTTTTTCTGTTGTTGATGATGTAGTTCTTTTTGCTTTCACACTTTAAAAAGAAGTTGTACTACTGCCTTAGGTCACTTTATTGTAAGGAATAGTTGATGATTAATTGTCTGATCAATTTTGCATGTCTATATCTGTTTTCCTGAATATACACTTCAAAGTTATCAATATGTAATGCAACAACCATTGTTGATTCCCTGTCACCTTATCTGTAACTCAGATATGATTGTACTATTCTCATGCTACTTTGTGTCTGTTTGTTAATATCTTTTTGTTTTTATACTTTTAAAATAAAAAAAAGTAATTCATTTGGGAACACTGTTTTTTCTAATGTGGGCATTTATAGCAAAAATTTACCTCTTAAACTGCTTTCACTGTGTCCAATAGGTTCTAATATGTTGTACTGGCATTATTCTTTGACTGTAGGACATATTTGATGTCTTCTGTGTCCCATTGATTATTCAAGAATACATTGTTTAATCTTCATGTGTTTACATGATTTCTGTGGTTTCTCTTGCCATGGGCTTTAGTTTCATTACACTATGATCTGATAATATGCCTGGGGTTATTTCAATTCTTTTATATTTAAGTTTTATGGCTTAGTATATGGCCTCTTTTAGACAAAGTTCCACATGCTGTTGAGAAGAACATGTATTCTGTTGTTTTGGGGTTGCCTAGTCTATAGATATCTATTAAGTTGTAATTCAAATTTGATATTTTTTTGTTGATTTTTTTTTTGGTCTAGTTGATCTGTGTGTTACTGAAAGTGCAGTGTTAAGATCCCCTACTATAATTGTGTTGATAGTTATTGGATTTTTTAATGTTGAGTAGTATTTGCTTTATGATGTTGGATATGCTGGTATTTGGTAGATGTATATTTTAAGTTGTTCTCTCTTCCTGGTGAATTGTTCCCTTTACTAGTATGTAGTGATCACTCAATCTGTTTTACCTCAAAGCCTACTCTATCTGAAAATAGAATGGCTATTCCTGCTTATTTTTAGAATCCTTTTGCAATAAAAAATGTTTTCCATTTTTTGACTTTTAATCCATGGGGTCCTTCAATATTAAGTATGTCTCTTGTATACAGCATACCATTGTGTTTTGGTTTTTTATCTATTCTACCAGTCTGCATCAGTTGACTGGAGAGTGGAGACTGTTTACATACAGAGTCATTACTGAAAGGTACTGACTTATTCCTGTCACTGTGCTGCTTTTCTTGTGCTAATTCCTTTGATTTTTTTCTCTTGCTCAACTCCCCACCCTGCTTGCTGTATTCACTTTAGTATATTCTTTTGTGTTTGTCTTCACTGGATTGTCCAGGCTATCCTTGAGTGTTTGTGTAGTACTGCCATGGTAGTCATAATTTTTGAGATACTGTCATGAAAGATCTTAATTTCTCCCTCAATAGTTTTTTGCAGGATACATTAATCTAGGTTGAAAGTGATTTTAAGGCTTGAAAACTTCTACTCATTCTCTCTTGGTCTTTAAATTTTTTGTGGAGAAATCTTCAGTAGTTCTAATATGTTTACCTTTGTAAGTAACTTGTTTTTCTCTGACATGTTTTTAAATTGTCCTTGTGTTGGACTTCTGGGATTTTAACTGTGTTTATTGGGAAAGTTATTTTCTTCTTTTTTATTTTAAAGACAAAAGAATAGAGACATATGAACCAGAATAAGCCATAAACAATATCGAAAATACAAAATTATACAGATTATAATAGGGAATTAGCACTGGATGCTGTATTACATAATGTTATCTTCACATTAGTTAATACATAAACATTAAAGGAAATACCAAACTACAGAGAAGATAATAGGGAATTAGCACTGGATGCTGTATAATATAAAGTTATCTTCACTTCTGTTAATACAAAAATGATTGAGGAAATACAAAATTATAGAGAACATAGAAGGGAATTAGCTCTGGATGCTGTCCTACAGAATGTTACCTTCACATTTGTTACTCAAATGTTACCTTCACATTTGTTACTCAGTTACACAGATGATGGCCCATTTGATCATTCAATTTTCTACTCCCTCATCTCCATTGCCCTACCACTCAGTCAGTCATCTTCCCTGTGATAATAACTGTATTCCTGGGTTTATCTATACCCCTGGACTCTTGCTTTGGGAAGAGATATAACTACCTCAGACTATACTATAACATACATGGGTGTATACAAACTGCCATGGTCGGAGGTGGAAAAACACATATGCTCACAGCGGACCTCCTGGCTCCGTCCCGTCGCCGTGCTATGGTGGGGGCAGGTCCAGTCCGTGGGGCACCCTCAGCACAGCCCACAGTGGAGCAGCTGCGGGGCCCACAGTGGGGGAAGTTATTTTCTGATTGTAGCTATTTGGGGTTCTATATGCCTTATTGACCTGGATATTGAATTCTTTCCCCAACTTGGAAAGTTTTCTGCTTGATGTGAACAGATTCTCTAAACAGACTTTTTTTGTCACTCATGTTCTCTCCCAATTTCTAATTCCAATTAATCTATTCTTTGCATTATCTAGCAGCCATTGGATCAGTTTCCCATGACTCTTGTCATGCTTACAGTATCTGTGTGTCGCCACCTGAATCAGCCCTATATTCTAGTTCTGATACTCTTTTCACAGTGGTCATTCCTACTGCCTATACTCTCAAAAGAGTTTTTATCTGTTAGATTTGTTTGACGCCTTTTCATAGCCTCTAATGCTTTGCTAAGCCATTCATGTCTTCTATGTTTTAGATAGCTCATCTAGTTTTTTGTTTGTGTCTTTAACTTCATAGATCATTTTGTTTTATCGTTTTGTATTATCTTTCAGCTCCTGCATATCATTCTAATCTGAGGTTTGTTGTTTCTTCTTTTATCAGTTCATATAATTTAACCACTTGGTTTTTATCCCCCCCCCATAGATGCCCATTGGATAGCTTTGGGAGTAATCAGGAGTTTTGGGAGGCCCTTTCTTTCCTTTTCTTGTTTTTCTATTGTTGTGTGTGTGTGTGTGTGTGTGTGTGTGTGTGTGTGTGTGTGTACACGTGTTCTGAGAATTGAGAATCAGAGTGGAAACTCTCTGTTGCTAGTCTGGAGATCTCCTTAGTACCTGTTTCCCAGAAAGGTGACATTGGCTTTGGTTGCATTTTTTTGGTATTCATCTACCTGATTGAATCACTCAGTTTAATAAGATGGGACCCAGTCACTGTGTTGGAAGAAAAAAATTCCTACCAGTTACATCAACCTTAAGAGATCCAATCATATATCAGCTATTCACATTAAAACTTTTAACAGTTTCAGCCTTTTATCAATGCTCCATATAAATTGTACTATACTGCTAACAGATAAACTGGGATATGATGGGACGGGGAGGGGAAAGAGACAAAAGGGGTAAATCAGAAGAAGTGTCAATAGATGAAAAACAGAAGATCAGACTCTGCTGGGATTATTTTTATAGAGTAAAATGTTAGTGTTGATGGATTTTGAGAGAATATTTGTGGGAGTGTGAGAAGGGAAGCTGGGAGAATGTTGAAACCTGTTAAAATGTTGATAGTTATGTTTGGATACTCTGTGCACTATTTTGGTGAGGGTTATACTTACTTAGCCATGAAAGGCACTATTTAAAGCATTAATATTTATTTTCTTTTCTGCATGGTCTCTGTGTGTGTATATATATATACACACACATACATATATATATACATACATATATATATATATATGGATATGTGATGTGATTTTAAAATATTACAGGGAATTTTTAGAAAGTTAAAAATAACCCTTGAGTTTCCATCGTGGTCAGCTAGGTGGCAGCTGTGAAAGTGAGGCGCCCAAATGTGCCCTAGAAATCTCAGGTACAGAACAAGTCTGGCAGCACCAGGGAGGCAGTTTAGGTCCTTTGTTTTAATAAAGCAGTTCAAAGAAAAGGGAAGAAAAAGGAAAAGAGATAAAAAAAAAAAAAGTGGGAGGAAAACAGAAATAGGAAGAATCACCACCAAAGTACCTCCCACTTGAAAAACACCATATTAAAGTGTCCCCACTACCCTATTTATATTGTAAGGGATGGTCATTTTAAGATAGAGTAATTCTACTCTTAGTGCAAGCCTCAAAATGTGTCTTGAGAAACATCCTGGAGGGGTTGTAAAGAGTTAACTTTGCAGTCCTGACTTTGCCCTCAAATGCTTCTCCACAGACAAACCTTGCCTGAGTTGTTTCATTCCTCCCCTGGCCCTAGATAAACATTGTAACCATAAAGGAAATGTATGGTTATCTAAAGGGAGACATATAGAACAGAGTACAGAAAGTATGTATCATTGTGGCTGGAGCCTGACTTGGTCACGTGGCACAAGGAAAACAACTGTGGCCAGGCTTAAAACATTCCAAACTGTTACCATGGAAACCAAAAATGTATATAAGGTGGGAACAAAGGCAGTTAAGGGCCACATCCCTGATCAGCAAATCAGGGGTGAGGGGCGACTGGTCCAAATTAGTTTGATTAAATTAAATTAATAGAACTCCATTTGTTCTGAATGAGTTATTTGATCTCCTGTGGAATTCAACCCAATTCTTGCCATAACAATATTTCGGTACATTTCAGTCTGAGTTCAACTAGTAAGATCTTCCCTCCACGTTCACATGTGGAAAAGCTAGGCAGCAGGCTCTGGGTAGACCCCCAACAGGGCTCACTCCCAATCCCCCTTCCTCCATGGATCATTGCTTAGACCACAAGCTACCTTGTCCTGTCACTCTCCCGAGACCACAACACAGTGTGCTACTGCAGGTCTCTTAACTGTTTCCAATCCATCACCTGCCCAACTGCCTTATTAAAACAATGGAGCTGAGCTGCTTCCCTGGCGCTGCCAGACTTGTTCTGTACCTGAGATTTCCAGGGCACATTTGGGCGCCACGCTTTCACAGCTGCCACCTAGCTGACCATGATGGAAACTCAAGGGTTATTTTTAACATTTTTTAAAGTTCCCTGTAATATTTTAAAATCACACCACATATCCTTATTCCAGGGTCATATAGACTTGACTACTAGAGCTCTGTCTGAAGTATTTAAATCAAGAGTATAAGTCAACTTTTTTCCCCTCAAAATAAATAGTTTGGCTATTCTGGTCCTTTGCATTCTGTATGAATTTTAGGATTAGTCAATTTCTGCAAAGAATTCAGTTGAGATTTTGATAAGGATCACATTGAATCTTTTAGATAAGTCTGGTAAGCACAGTCATCTTGACAATATTAAGTCTTCTAATCAAAAACAAGGGATATTTTCCAGTTCTTCCTTAATTTCTTTCAGCAATGTTTCATAATTTTCAGGGACTAAGTTTCGCACTTTTTTCATTAAATTCATTCAGAAGTGTTTTATTCTTTTTGAACGAAGACTTTCCTATTGCAAATGAAACCATTTTCTTAATTTCATTTAAAGCTCATCCACTGACACTACACAGAAATGAATTGATAATTGTGATCATGTTGTGGGCAGTGAAGCCCTGCACCATGACAGAAACAACTGGAAATAAACCTCACTGAAAGAATAATTCCAACCATTGTTCAATAATTTTCTTCTTCCCTTATATATTTGATTTCTAGAGAATAGCTCTCAACAATGCAAATGAATTTCAAATATGCATTCCTGAAATCACTAACATGGCGAGAATCATTCAGTATTAAATTATAAAGATTACATTAGCATAGGAAAAAATAAGCCAAAGTCCAAAACCCAGGGATCTAAATCACAGGCAGAAGTTTCAACTGCAAATATTTTAAGCCATACTTGGAGAACTAAATTTTTAAATCCTGAACTCTCATTTTGTGACCCCATTCCCCACATCCTCTTTATATGAAACATCTATAGGCCAGCCACTGCTGTAATAAACTATCAATCAAACTTTTCTTTAAATAGCCATTTTACATATAAAGTATTGGGTTCATAAATCCTAAATTAAGAAAGTACATGAGAACTCACTTACTTTCAATTTTTCTATCAAACCACAATAATTCTCAACAAAATCCACTTTTAAAGTACTTTTAAGAAAATGTTAATCATTATATTTGTATCACCTCACTCTTTCCACTTTGCTCTATGAATACTCTAGACAAGGGTCAAACTTTTTCTTGATAGCTCCAACTAAATATTTTAGGCTTTGGGGACCTTGTGGTCTCTCACAATTATTCACCTCTACATAAAAGCAATCAGCTGTGTTTGTTTGAATAATACTTAATACTGGCGAAAGTAAGCACAAGGTTAGGTTTTACATGTGAGCCATAGTTTGTATACCAATGCTATAACTAGAAAAGTATGGGATCCTTATATATACATATAATTCCACTAAGATCCAAAATAGGAAAAATATTTAAAATTTTACTAATAATTCAGAAATGAGAACGTAACTCTGGTGGATTGACAACTGGTCATCCATTTGTAACACCCAGCTGAACCAAATCAGCGTAGTGCTGGGTGTAGAGGTCCCACCCAAGGATCGTTGCCAACAGCATAAAAGAAAAAAAAAAAAAAACTGGAGGAGAAGTTTGGGCTGTTGATTCTCCTGGAGAAGCTCATCATGCTGATTTTCCTCATATGAACTCAGTTGTTCTCATCACAGGGGCTTGGGTCCTTGCTGCTGCTGAGGATCGCTGTGGTACTTTTCAGGGAGATCCTTACCTTGAGCATCACTTCCTGGCCCCAGGGCAGATCTTTCATCCTGCTGGCACAGATCTTTCACCATGGTGGCAGAGACTTTCTAGCTTCTGTTATTGACCTCTGGGCCTTCCCAGCACAAATCCTTGATACAGACTTGCATGAGATATTGTCATGGGCTCCAGGCCTCCAACTGGACTCACGGAGGACACAGTCATGGGCTCTAGGTCTTCAGCTGGACTAGCGCAGGATCCAAGCCCTCAGCTAGAATCTTTGGGTCTTTAGTGTGTGGACAATTCTCCCACACTCTTTTTCGTTTGACTCTTTTTGATGAATATTATAAAATAATCCTATAAATTACGTGTCCTATATTAAATTGTTTCCCTTGTAAACACTGACTACAACAACTCTTGGAAATCCAAACACTTTGATAAGGCTTATTATCTAGGTCAGTAGGACTGTTGAGATATGAGAAAACAGAAAAACACATTTAGTATTCCATTTTACATTAATTTTTAAAATACGTATGTCTATAAATACAAAGCAGGGGTCCTACCATTTCATTTTTAGAGTTTGACAATCATCACATTTTTATTATATAAACAAGCATCATAAATTTGAGATCAAAATCAAGACCTGAAAGCCTCTCACTAGCTGTTCCTCTATTGAATAGCAACACAGAACTCACACAGCAAAGAGAAGTGACTTGGTTTCAGTGGTAAAATGGGTAATACAGTTAGTGATTTTATAGCTGTTCAGCAATGATGACCATACATATGAACAGTTAATTGAAGTCACTGTCACAAATCCATTTGTTTACTCGTATGTTTAGGATAAAAAGAAAATCAATGCCTATGATGGTTAAAAATCTAAGAAACTAATTCCTGTCTTTGTTTTTTTTTCTGTTGTTATTGAGACAAAATACTCTATGCCCAAAATTAAGGAAGGAAAGGTTTATTTAGCTCACAGTTTGTGGAGGTTTCAGTCCAGAATCAGCTGGCTCCAAGGCAGGGTGGCAGGGCACAGGCGTAACACTTTAAGATAGCACAAGACAGCAAAAGCAGCAAGAGCAAAAGGGAGGGGAGCAAGCCTCTTTTTTCTCTTTATATTGTATATCAACTATTCACCCACACCCACACCATATCTATGCCCTTCTCTTGTACAGGCTCAGGATGAATACAAAGTAAGGCCCCTGGCTCCCTGCTGAGTGACATAGTTAACCTTTTAAACTTCTCTTGTTGACACAATGAACAACATCCTAGAGCAGGAAGGGCATGTCTTTTTTACCCCAGGATGTAGAACTGTTGAGTTACTTAGTTAAGCTTTTTTACTCAAGTTGACACACTGATTCAACCATAACATTCCTTTTCCCTTTCTGCCACCATCAGCTTTAACATTTGACTTTTCACTTCCCACTTGGTAATTCCATTTCTAATAATTATTCAAGTAAATGAACAAATATCAAAGAGCAATATGTATTATACCCCTTTAGAAAAGAAAAAAAGCTACACACTTAAATAATGGAGCACTGGCACAGACCTAAGTAGATTTTGAAATCATAAAAAAAAAAAAGACAGGCTCACTGTTTAACACAAACATTTCATAGAAAGTACACAAAAGTCACAAAACCATGAGTATCACTTTCATCATACAATAGCATTCCATTTATTATATTAATAATTATCATTCATGGTTATTTTTCCTGGAATGGTATCTCTAAAAATATTAAGATATTATCATTGGACAGTTGAATACAGGTGATCTTCACTTTCTTCTCTATAATGTTCTTTGTGCAACAAATACTACATTTGCAATGAAAAATAAATAAAATCTTACATTTCTCAATAAGCATTATGGTTAGAGCAGTTTTAGGTTCATAGCAAGATTAAGAGGATAGTCCACACATGCACAGTCTGTCAACATCCTATGTCCGCACGTTACTCCTGAATTTACTAATGTACATCCATAATTCAGTTTCACTCTTGGTGGTGTACATTCTATGGGCATGAACAAATGTATGACATGTACTTGTACCTACAGTATCACACAGTATTCCCACCGCCCTAGAAATCCTCTGTACTCCTGTCTATACATACATCCTTCCCTCCACCCTAACCTCCAGCAACACACTGATCTTTTTACTTTTTCCACAATTCTGAAAATCATGTAGTTAGAATAGTGTAGTATGTATCCTTTCCAGATTAGCCTTTTCATTGCGAAATATGCATTAACCTTCTTCCCTGGTTTTGTTTGTTTGTTTGTTTGGTTGGTTAGGCACATTTCTTTTGAGCAGTGAATAGTGTTCTATTCCTGGATGTACCATAGTTTACCCTTCATGTACTGAAGGCCACCTTGCTTGTGTCTAAATTTGGGTAACTGTGAATAAAGTTGCCATAAACACCTGTGGGCGGATTTTGCGTGCATTTTATCAGTTCACCTATGAGTACAACCATGTTTTGTGTAATTTTTTTTATTCATCTTTTGGAGACAGGGTCTTGCTATGCAGTTCAGGCTGGCCTTGAGCTCATTTTGTAGCCTATGCTGGTCTCAGACTTGCAATGATTTTCTGGCCTCAGCCTACCTAGTGCTGGGATTATAGGCATGTGCCACCATGCCTGGCTGTGTAATTTTTAAAAAAACAAGTATCAAATTCTACTCCCTGTATGGTAGGATAACTTCCCAAAAGACCTCCCTATGTTTAATAACTATTAGCACTGGACAAAATACCAAACAAAATGAAACAATTCTCTCAAGTTTCTGGAAGACCACAAAGCTGGGTAGACTTTAGAGAGCCAAAACGAGGAAGGGGCCGATGTAAGATGTTTCCTGGCTTGGGAGCACCGTATTAAGAGGGGAAAGGCATAGCGAAGTGCAGCACAAATCACCATCTTTCCGGCCACATGAAGGCAGAGCCTGTGACATAAAGGGACGAATTCTGGAAAGAAAAAGAGAAGAGGAACCTAAGCTTCCATGTGGAAACTGTGCAAGTCTCTGGCTGATCTCTGACTGACGTCCATGACAAGCACCTCTGCTGTGACAGTTTGTACTGGGAAGCTAACCATGTTATCTGCTAACAGAAAAGCAACTCTTTGGAGGAACAGTCTCTACAACATTACACTCTCGGTGTCCAGGACACAATCCCCAAACATTCAATGTCCTAAGGAAACAGTGGGGTTGTGGGGAAGGCCATCAACAAAAGATGAAATCCAAGAAGATCCAGATATATAATTAGGGCTGGAGATATAGCTCAGTGGAATAAGCACCTGCCTGGCAAGCACAAGGTCCTGAGTTCGATCCCCAGTACTGTTAAAAAAAAAAAAAAAAACATCAAGGCCCGAGGTCAGGATGGCCGAGGGGTCTAAGGTGCTATGTTTAGATGTATAATTATCAGACATGAATTTGAATCCAGTGACTATAGTTATGATGTGAACTTTTCAAAATATTAGTAAATGAAAAGATTGGAAATATCAGGAAAATAAAAAAACACTAAATGGAACTTTTCTCAGTATCAGAAAGGATATGGCAGACACAGTGAATTTAAGAATAGATTTTTGTTAAACAGCTGAAACCCATAGAATAACAAATTATCTAACATAGGTTTAACTGGAGCTCCAGAGGGAAGGAAGAAAATGGTACAGAAAAGAATTATTCAGATTTTTTAAATGTCAAAAATATAATAAAACTCCAAAGATGGTAAATGCATAAATTTCAAAAATCAAAAACCTAAACAAAACTTACACAAGTAAATACAAAGAGAACCACACCTGGGTATAGTAAAGTGCTGAAACTGAAAAACTAAAGTAAATCAGGAAGGTAAAAACTAGAAAATTACACATCACATCCAAGGAAACAGTACCAATGTTTCAAGATACCACATTAGAAATCCTGGAGGCTAGAAACAGTAGGACATCTTCACAATGCTGAAGTGAAACACACCGCTAATGGAAAAATGCTTCAAATGATATTCGAAGAGATTTTGTATTTGAAGATTGGTCCGGAATCAAAATAGCTTAAGAACTATATTTCTAATACCCAAAACTGATTTTAGATTACTCTTGTGATGACTACTTAAACCAAAAATGGTATTCCTATTAGGTGTTTGCTCACTGTCCTTTATACTTTTTAATCAAAGTTTTATCAATCTACTTAAACATTAAACATTGAAAGGTTGGTTATTTAAAATTTTGTAACAGTATGATTTTGCCACTTTAAAAACTGTTGGAACCTACTACAAAGGAGTATTTTAGCAGGGAACATCTTAGGCCTGCTGCCTGCTACCAGGGAATAATCAAGTTAATTCTCATTTCCAAACACATCTTCCACACCTTAAATTTGCTTGATAGTTTACAATGTAGGATATGCCTAGTCCCTTGACAGTTTATGTACATAGCCACATATAATAACCTTGGTCAAAAGAAAACCTACTTATTGTTATTTGGTCATATGAAATCACTTTTATTACAAAACACAATTTTTCTAATCCAGATGTGCATGTGTAAACATATTGTCTCCCTAGTGTGAGAAGCTAAAAGTAAAAACATACAAAATGTACAATAGCTATTGTAAAATGGGAAGAAATTTCAAAAGGAAACAGAAACTGGGATGAGGGAATGGAGAAAAGAAAAAACAAAAAATATATGTATATACATAGATATCATAATTAAGATTGTTATAGTACTTATTTCTCTTAGTTCATTGAAAAGTTTGTGTTAATGTTGTCTGGGCAATTCAATGCCAGTATCTCGTACTCTGGGTCACTAAAGACAACAATATGCAGTGCATTAACCATCCTCACCCTCCTATCACCTTGTTTTGAAATGTTGTGGACTTTTTCTCTTTAAAATAAAAAAACTCAATGACAGTGTTTCTCCAAATAAGCAGCAGATCCGGGTGTCAGTTGTTTCCATTCTGCCTTGAAACTCTGAAGCTTAAACCAGCAATACCTGCTTCCTAGTTATCTCACACTACGGCAGGCATCAAGGCCTCTTATGCAAGTATAACTACTTAATGCCTTGACTGTTAAAATTTTTCCTAGATAACTGTAAAAATTGATGTATTATGTCAAAATAATTCAAATTTTATTTACTATCTTCTTAGACATGGGTAAGATTTTTCCTTATTTTCAAGGAAGTTTATCACATGCTTAGCCAGCTGAACACACTGCAGACTGTGTGACATCACACAGAAAATACAAAAATATTTTATATATTCATATATTTAACCAGTCTGTACATGACAGTGAGTGCTGATTTCAGAACTCCCTGGACCTGTGCAGCAGGAATACATTATGGTAGCAGCAGGCACAAACATCTCACCACACACAGACTGTTGGCAGTTCACACAATGTACTACTGCTGAAAGATCAACAAGGCCGACCTTTATTCTTTTTTCTTGTTAGTAAATATGTACGTAAAAGAAAGCAAAGAAATGGGGACGTGGTGGCAGGCTTATGTAAGGAGACAGTGTTACAGGCAGACAGCTGGGAACTGCAAACATTCATTACAACAGCTTCATCATCATCAAAAGTGCAACTTCACACAATTCTCATGCTTATTTCTAATTGCCAACTTTAGGTATCTCCTTTTCACGTATCAGTAACATTGTGATGATACAACTAGTAGGCTAAAGCCAGAAACATGAAATTCTGCAATAGACCCTGTAACTGTAAGACAAACAGCACTACTTATAGGGAGGAAATAATCAAAATCTGTTCCAGGAAGCTTTGGAAAGCGAAGAGTCATGATACATATGTGGGCTCTTCATAAGTATCTGCCAACACCAACACTGCACGGTTATCAACCCTTTTAAATAAATGCATATACACCAAATATAAACCGCACTGTGAAACCACTCAGCATTCCTAAGTCGTGTAAATGACTTGGGTGGTCAAGATCGAAGCATTTAGCACATAAGTAGAAATGTACTTAGAAAACGAAAAGAAACACAATTCAGTAGCACTAAGGTCTGGCATCTCAGCACTGCTCTCAGCACCAAGAGACATTTCCAATATAAATAACAAAATCCTTAAAATATTCCCACCAGTTTGAACCTCTAGTGGTACATGCATGACTATCCCATAAGGCGGCTTGTACCACTGGTGGTACAAACAGAATCACTTCTCTTGATTTAACTAACAAAAAGTGCATGAGTGCACCAAATCTATGTAGTTGCTTAAAATTTGAAGAATTACTGTCTAAATATAAGTATTAATACTAGTCATAATGACTAAAAATTATCACAATAATCAAATTTATTTCATTAAAGAAATTTGTGTATTTCTTTAAAAACAAATAAAGACAGCTGATTTGTGCAGAGCGCACAAAATGTCCGAAGTTTGATTTTTTTTTTTTTTGTACAGGGAATTGAACTCAGGACCTTGCATTTGCCAGGGAGGCATTTGTGCCACTGAGCTATATCCCAGGCAAGTTTGACTATTTTTGTGGCCAAGGAGGCACCCATTTTTTTCAGATAATTTTTTGTAACACTCTTTGCACTATTTGTGTTTCTTGTTGATCCTAAGTAAACTTCTATAAAGTGAATTTTTTAAAGAGTAACTTGTGCCTGTGGCATTTCTTCACCGGTTAACAGTTTATCAGTAATTTTCTAAATTTTAACATGGAAATCTTACAAGTACCCCATTGCTGATGTATATATGTATTTACAAGTGCTATATCACAAATTGGCTGTATTAAGTTCTTATATCATTTTAATGTTTTGCTTAATAAAAGATATAAAACAAAAAAGCTATTTCACAGCTAGATTATTATTACGCTCAGTGGTAAATTTTTTATTATTCCTTTGTTGTTCCCTAATGGTTCTTCTCCTTTTCATTTGGCATTAAATAGTATATAACCGCTGTACCCATGTATGTATATATTTGGTTTTCAATTTTAAGAGTATTTTGATTTTGTAAAATTCCCCCCCAAAAAAATTTCCCACTGGAGTGTCAAACACAGAAAATGGATGATTCTTTTCATTTAGAAGCACACAATTTGATGAGGTTCTAACACACGCTACAGGCAAAGCGCACAACACCGACCCTTACACTCTTTGCATATCGCATTGTTGCCAGGAAGAGTGTCCTAGTTACTACAAATGCAAGGCAGAAGACACAGTGGAGGAAAAATACTGCTCTGGAAAACACCAAGTCCTGAAAGGCTACCGCTTTCTCAAGAGCCTCTGAAAGTGATTTTCCCCCAAGTAAAAGTCATTTTCAAAAAATATTCATGATGCTACAAAAATTCACAACCATAAGCAGGTATCAGCAAAAAAGGGTTTGGTAATAAACACTGAAATTTTTATTTGTAAAGATTTTTTCTGGTCAGAAATAATTCCAAACAGCATACATGAGCAAATTTTGCAAATTTAGGCATTAGCTAAGGCAGCATTTTTCAAACCTAGTAGAGATACACTTGTGGTCAGGAAGTGAATTTAGTGGGTCTGCAGAATACTTATCATGGAAAGAGAAAACACGGAGATCAAAGTGTATCACACTACATGTGATTTCATGAAACATTTATTTTAAATATTTTGTATTTGGACATACATACAGTTATACACATTGTTTTGGGTCATGATGTAAAAAGTTATTTTAGTATGAGTTACAGTCAAAAAACTTTGAAATAGTTTGGTCAGTGGAGACTTCTGATGCTAAGGACAATAAAGGGACAGTACTGAATGTAAATAAATCTTGTGCTCTGAAATCCAAGGCAAGCAAAAAAGTGCTCTGAGCTTACCCTAAACACTTAGGTCAAACTTACCTACACCCTTCAGCAGAGGCATGAGCAGCAGAAGGAAGAGAAGAAACCCTGGCCACAGCTATTTACTTCAAGTGGTATCATGTTATTTTGAGAAAAGACATTTTAAAAGAACCCCTTCCCAGATGACTAATTTAAAGGCTTTCCTTTTACCCTACAAAGTCATACAATCAACACAAAGTGCGTAGAAAATTTCAAGTAACTGTTATAATTTTGCAGTTATATGTGTTCATAGTCTGCAATTTCATTTTTGTTGGTTTGGGTTTGTAAAATATACTATTATAGATACACACAAAGCAGTGTTGTCCTAATCAACTTTTATCTGCCTGTAAAAAGACTTCAATCAGAATTATACGGAGACCAAATTTGTCCTCTTGACCTGAAAAGAGCTAAAAAATCACTTTCTAAAAATTAACCATCTAAACCATAAGTATCCAGCTTTTTGGCTTACCTGGGCCCCCACTGAGTAAATAATTGTCTCAGACCACATAATAGTAAATATACTATAGTGTACATATGTATGTAACAAAATGTTAAATTTGTTAAAATATTTTATGAAAACAAGACCAACTTTATTAAATAAGAAAACTTATGTCTGCTTAATAATAATTTCTGACTTCATAGGTACGTACACGTGACACATTATTATTTGCCATCATTGTGTTTTACTTGCTAAGTTTTAATGTCTGATACAAGTGGGTTTCAGTTCAACTGATCAGGCGTGCCGGTACAGGCGGCGGAGCCAGCACTGCACGGCACTCTTCCATATGTAACAATCGCTCCCTTTCCACGTATGCGTCTGCACTCAAGCACATTGCAATGAGATCATGAAAAACAAATCACATAATAACATGGTAAGTTTGTATCATGTTCTACTGGGGCCCCATTACTTGCCTTCCAGAGTCACATGCATGGGCTGGGCAAACCAGACTCTAAACAATGTTCAGCTTTTACTTTCAAGAACCCAGTGATAAGTCAGATATAAGGACCACTGTGAACTATCCCAAACTAGTGATGATGAACCTTTTAGAGACCACGTGCCCAAATCAAAACCCACTCATTTATCCCAAGTGCCAACACTTCCAATTAAACATGAATACTGAGGTTTTAGTTTAGAAAAAACTCATATATTAACATCTTTTGTCTTAAAAGAAAAACACAGTAACTCACATGCCATGGTTCACCACCACTGCCCTAGTGCTTCTCATCTTGGGAGTTTCTGGGACAGCCCAGGATTAGCACTGATTTGGCACATATTGTAAATGAAAGTGTACTAGACAGAACATTCTACCCCCGGGGCTGACCTTGGCATAAATTTCAGAAAGGAAGTGATATCATCTTGCAAGCCCATTTCTTCAGGTGTCAGAGGAAGTTAAGCTAAGTGATTTATAGAGTACCTTCTTCAAGTAACTGTAGCTTGGATGCAGTTCTAAGATTTTTATCCAGCTTGCTCTGCAGCCTTATCTGTTAATTCCTTTTGTAACAGCTTTAATTCTTTCAGCAACTGCTTCTGCCAGTCTCATTTACAACCACCTCTCAAACAGCAAAGGTTCCTTAAGTTCACTTAGGCCACGCACTTTAACAACATCAAGTAAAATAAAGCTAAAAAGGAACAAAATTTAAGGCTTTTTTTTTTATTTCAACCAAGGAATGATGCATGCTACAGATTAATCTTTACTTTTCCCCACTTGGTTTTAGAGAGTACCACCATTTCAGCCCCCGAGAACATGGCACTTGTTTATTACAGATTTTCAAGGGTTCTCTTCAGGAATGACGCTCTCTCCTGAAGCTCAGGCCTGCTGTCGGCTTCCATAGTGGCTAAAGACGCAGCCAGGAGCTCTCTGCATTCAGATGTCAAACTTTCCCACTGCTTAGATTCTAAATGGGGTGAGAAAAAGAGAACAAAGCCAAAGAACCTTGTAGAACAAGCAGGGAAAACTACTTTTCCTCCGTATATGCTAACCCCAAAGTAAATGTACTGCAAATCTTTTAAAACAAACCAGTGCATAATAATTACAGGTTCAATAGATGTCTCAAAACCCAATTTCTGACAACAGACTGCAAGCGTATCAGGGAGTTCCATCCTCTCCCCCTAGTGTAAGTGGGATGAAGGGAAATGAACACTGCCGCAAAGTGGGAAGAGGGAAGTATCAAAACAGGGCACACAGCAAAAAACACTTAACTTCCGTAACAACAAAAGGTCACTTAATAAGACACAGTAAAAGAAAATCTTACAATATATAACTTCATAATTGCAAGATCAGTTTAAGAAAACATTTTATTATTCTCCACTTTAAGGAAAGCATTGAAGAATTACATACGTACTGAAAATTTTAGAAAGTAAATGCATATATAAGCAAATGTATCAAATCCTCCATCTGGCTTATGAGGCTCTACTACTTCCCAGTAAAGTTGCTTCAAGCAAGTTATTTAACCTTTTAGCCTCTCTTGGAACATATTAGTACATGTGCTCATAAAATATCATCTACACTGCACTAGCACTATATGTATCTGGCACACTGAGAATTCAGCATTAGGACTAAGTGCTTAGCTCTTTTACTTTAATAAGAAAAAAAGGTAGTATGTGTTTATCTTTTTATGGAAACCTAGGAAAAGTTTCAATTGTTAAAAGGGGTAGCAGGCATGGCGGTACAAACCTGTAATCCCAGCAAAAGGACTGCCAAGAGTTCCAGCCCAGCCTGGGTTTCACAGTTAAGGCCAGCCTGAATTATATAGTGAGACCTTGTCTCAAGAAACAACAGAACAAGCCAGGTGTGGCGGTGCATGCATGTCATCTCAACACTTGGGAAGCACTGAGGAAGCTAAGTGGGAGGATCGCTATGAGTTCAAGGCCAGCTTGGGCTACATACTGAATTTAAAGCTAGCCTGAACTACACAGCCAACCCCTGCCTCAAGGAAAAAAAAAAGGACAGAAAACAAAAAAAATTAAATAAGGGAGTAGAGACAGATAATGAAGACAGAAAATGTACAACACTGTGCAGAAAACTCTCTGTAGTCTCCCTTTTAATACACAGGATTACAACCATTTTTTTAAAAGGAAAAGGAAAAAGAAAACACATCTCCTGAAATTAATGACAGACAACCACTGAAGATGTTTAGCAGGCTTTGTTTACCAATGATACAAGAGATCATTAAAAGAAATCTGCTTCTTGATACAGCTTTTTTAAAAAATAAAAAGATGAAAGGAATAAAGAGAAAGACAGACTAGGGCAAGACTAAAATTAAAACCCTGCTATTAAATCTGATGACTCAAGTGGGTCACTGTCAAAATCGTTCCCAATCCTCTACCCAGTGCATCATTCTGTTTATTTACATGTGTATACATGTAAACACAATGACCTCCCTTATGGCACTGCCAGTCATTTCCTTGAATTAATCAAGACAGTCAGAATTCATCACAAAAACAAAAACTTTATCATAAATTCTGAGATGACTATAGCTTTATAGTATATCAGAAGTAGATAAATTAAGAATACGAAAAAGTATATAGTATAGTGTACTAGAAATATATAAATTAAGAATAACAAATTTAAGTACTTAAAATTTAATGGTTTTAGTTTGCACTTCTACTTGCATATACACACATACTCATTTGTAATTTAGAGACTAAGCAAAAACCAGAAAACAAAATATTTTTAAATGTATGCCATAAAGTATCACAGCTTGTTAGTTCTCCAATCAAAACTAACCAAAACTCACCTTCAAGTCTCTTAAGCAGTAACTCTATCACAGATAAAGCTTCTGTTCTCACAGATGAGTAGGTCTTATTTTCTAAGAAGAAAAGTATAGTTCATGTGTATGCTTTAAAGATAGAACTTCCAAGATTAAATTAATATTACTAAAAGAAAGATATTCCGAATTTATACCCTGATGGAAGGATATGCCTGGTTTTGATTTTTGTGTTTTTAAGTAAATTGCCCTCTGCTGTTATCAAATACTTAAAATGTGATACATATCCACATTCCTTGCTTGGGAGGCTGTGCTAAATATATACCAACCACCAAAGAAACGGCAATATTTAAAAGACTTGTTTTAGAGGTGGGATATCAAAAGGCATTATCTCAAACATACCATCATCAACACAGTCATCCTCATATTACACCTAAGAAAGATCTGTAGATTTGCACAACACTCCTGATTTTATCAAAGAACACTGTACAACCCAGTGTTTGGGTCAGCTCAGGGGTATCTGGAATCCTGCAGACAAGTTTGTTAGCCTCCAGTTTTTCCCATAAAGGCATGCTACCTCAAAGAACTGCAAGCACAAGATGTTTCAATTGTATCCACTCTCTTAATATGGCATCTCATAGACTTTTAATATGGCATCTCGTGCGCAGGGAAATTGACCACTCAAAGTAGTTAGCACACAACCAAACACAGGGTAGTGAAGAAGTGATATAAGGAATAGTATGATTTGCCCAACATATAGAGGAATCAGCCCAAAAGGGCTTCCACTAGCTAATCTGGGGTCAGTTTGAGTAACAAAAAACAGTTACAAATCACTGGGAGTTGAGGGGGGTGGGATGGAAAGAATGCCAGATAGAAAAGAGTCTGGCTTGCAATACAGTATAAACTCCCAATTGGTAAATATGGAGAATGTACTATAGTTAAAAAATCATCCTATGAAAAATGGTTCAGAGAAGAATCATGAATGTGTGCTAAATTCTGAGAAGAAATACTGGCAACGAGAAGTATTATACAGTTGTAGAACGTCTCCTCATAGAGTGCGTACTGGGCGCAGTTTTATGGTTCCGCAGCTTTGAAGAGGACACTATTTGGTTTTAAAGTGCACTCCCACTGGTTGCTTATTAAACACACAGAGGGAAGTAGAAACTACAGCACAGAATGACAGTACCCTGGCTAGGTAATCAAAATTAAAGTCACAAATCAAGACAAATGGCAACTGTAGCTACTGATGTGAGGAAAAACAATACACTGCTTATATAAAATCCCAACCAGCAATGCATGAACTATACTAATTATGAGGAAATGTCAGACATATGAGGAATGAGGAGCATTTTGTTTTTCAAAAAAGGAAGCAGGGGAAATTTTATTCTTCAAAATCATCAATGTCATAGAAGACAAAAAATGCTGAGGTATCCAAGTTAAAGAGAAGTCTTTAAAAAATAACAACTAAATGCAATAAATGATTTTGGGCTGGCTTTCTTAAAGGAGAGGGAAGGGGGAAATCCTATTAAGAACACTACTTATTTAACTAGCAAAGAAAACAGAGTATCAATTGTAAAAATTTGCTAAGAAAATATTGCTGTAATCCCAGCACTCTGGAGGCTGAGGTAGGATGATCAAAGTGATTTTGACACCAGCCTGGGCTACAGAGCGAGATCCTGTCTTAAAAAACAAAACAAAAATAAGAAATATTACCTCTATGTCATCTAAATTTGGGAACTGTACTATGGTTCTATAAAAGAATACACATCGAAGAATTTAGAAGAAAGGAGTATGATGTAAGTAATATACTTCCAAATGGAATGGGGAAAGAAACAGAAATCCACAGGATAAAGCAAACGGGACACAATGTTAATGTGTAACTCTGAGTAAAAAATACACAGATATTACATGAACTATTATTATAACTGTTCTGTAAGTCTGAAGTTATTTCTAATTTTTAAAAATGTTTTAAATACTTTTCACAAAGGTTTAACCTAAGAGCTACAATCCTATTCTAAGGCCAGATCAGAATATTCTAGATTAGGAAAGCATGCAGAGTACTGTAATAGGACAGCTCAGCAGTTACTCTGAAAACTCAGCTGCTGGGACTAGACAGGACCTCTGAGACTCAGGTTCTTGGCTTTAAAATTAGGACTTCTTGGCAATCTCAACCTCCTATACTCACCTAAAGAATATGTGATTGATTTACAAGTTTCAAGGAGAATTTCAGCCAAAGCCTCAGGATCTGCATGTTCTTCTTCCAGAAGCATTAACCTATACAGATCAAAAAGCAAGATACAACAATTTCTATATGCATGATTTTACCAAGCCACTTAACTAGACTAGAAATTTATAATAATTCAACTGATTATATATAAAACACTACTTGGGAAGGGAGACATAATCTGAATCATGCAGCAAATTACCCCTGGAAAAAGGCATTCATTGCCTGGAGGACGCCCAGCTGCACTTTCCACGTGCTCAGTTTTAGCCGTTCACACATCAGTTGGCAGAATTCCTGACGATAACAGCCTGGAAAAAAAGACAAAGTAGAAGAAAGTATGTGAAAAAGCAAGAAAGAACAAATGCGGGACAGAGGTACAGGCAGCACAAGAAAGAGACAGGGCTGGAGGTATAGCTCAGTGGTGTAAGTGCTTGCCCGCTAAGCACTAAGGCCCTGAGTTCGATCCCCGGTACCGGAAAAAAAAAAAAAAAAGAAAGAGACAGAGGGATGGAGAGAGAGAAGAAAAAAGAAAGCGTATGTGAGGAAAGGAAAATAATAAAGCCTTTAATTAAAGCTATGAAATTTCCAAAAACAAATCCAGCGTGGTTTGTGTCCCATTTCTTTGATCAGAACCTCCTTCAACATAAATTGTTACTGCTCATAAAGGTTTGCTGGCAAACCTTTATCATCATCCAGTGAAGCAAGACAATATTATACACTTTGAAGCTATCAACGTGTGATACAATAACCATTGTTGATCCCCTGCCACCTTGTCTGTAGTTCGGTTTTTGTACTGTTCTTGGGCTACTGTGTGTATGTTTGCTAGTGTTTTTGTTCTTTTACTTTTAAAATAAAAAAAATTTTAAAAAACACAGCAGCTCAACCCACTTCCCTTTCCCTTAAAAACCCCCTGCATGACATCCAAGAAAATGGGACTCTGGGGCTCCCTCTAGATCCCACAAGCTTCTCCAAACTGTAAGTTTATCAAGAGTCAACAGTCCTTTAATACAAATCTACTGTGACAGATGCAACAGTTATTATAACTATATAATTAATATTATGCCAACTGATTAACCAAGCATATGAAATATAAAGTTATTTTTTAAATGCTATAGAATTTAGCAGTACTCAAACAAATGTCAATATGAGAGAAAGGAGTAAAAATCTGGAATTCTGCACTGGAATTGCTTCATAAAAGTTTGTCATTTCTTTCTCTATTTTAAGAAGCAAAACTGAGAAACTGCAGATGATACATATGAGTAAGATGCATGTGAAAAGCCAACGTGCTAACAATTAAACTCTTGAAGCAAAGGCCCGGGCCCTCTGCTTAGGGTCTGCATCTACCATGAAAAGCCCCTGCTTTGTGTTCTTGGCTTCCTTCGTCTCCTACTTAAACTTTCCCCAGCTACTAGCAAAACAGTCCTAATGGTATTAAATAAGTGGACTTCCACGACAGTCTACAAAACATAATACCAAAAGTAACACCAATTCAATTGTTTCCAAGTTTAAACTGGCCCAGGTGTATAAATACAGGAAGAAATGTAAATAACACAGTAATACATTTGGTTCATCCTCGGAAAATCATGACTGAGCAAACCACTACCCTAAAACCATCTAATATGTGTAAATTTAGAAAGGAAAAATTTCAGAGTTCATTAAAACATCTGTTTTTGCTTTTCCCAAAATTGTTAATCTAGTAATGTATTTCTGCACCCTCAGCTAAATTAGAATCTAACTGATCATACTGATCTCAAAGGAAGAAGACAGGACAATACTGACAAGTTCACAATTCAGGGCAAGGAAAACAACATGAATACATAATCTTCTAATAACTGTATATATGTATAATTATTAAATAATTATATCTGAATCATTGTGTTATTCCTCTACCTGCTAACCAGGTCATACACAAAAAGAGATTAAAAGTATTAGAAAAATACTGCTACAAATTTATACAGTATCTTTTGCAGAATTCTTTCCTATACATAATGTATTTTATGTATAGCAAAATATAATTTCACACAAAGAATCATGGGCTCAAAGCAAACCCTGTGAGTCATGTATCAGCAGTGGTTTCTGTAACATTTGAGACACTAACATGCTCAGTGAGGCAGAGTGTGGAATCAGGACAAGGCAAGCAACAGCATCAGCCCGAGTTTCTGCCCATCGAAAGGCTGCACCTGACCTGACACGCAAGGCTCACGGTTACCTCATCTTTGGAAATACACATCCAATTCTGAAAAATCTCCAAGTCATGAGTTTCTCAGTAAAAAAGACTTCACTTACTTACTGAAGATCTGGGAGCAAGGCCATTCATTTTAGAGTTGAAGAGACTCCACTAGTAAATGCTACAGATTCCTCGGAGTAGGGCTAGGATCATAAAGGCTAAGAGAAAAATTTTATAGTCCAACTATTCTGTATTAAGTGTCTAGTGATTATTAAAGACTGAACTGTCACCCCAACTTCTCCAGTTGGACATCCTAAACCCTCATACCACACACTGTGACTATACTGGGAGATACACTCTTCAAGGAGGCTGTCTAAGCCGGCCCTGCTCCAGCTGATACCCTGACACAAAGAAAAGAGGGCTGAGACCCAGAGAGAGCCCTGGGACGCCAAGGAGAAAAGCCTTAGAAGAAACCAACTGTGCCAACACCTTTACCTCAGACTTCTCCGGGATTGTAAGAAAGTAAACTTCTGTTGTTTAAACCACCCACTCTGCAATACTGTACTTTCTTTTAGTAACCCTAATAAAATAACACAATGATCAGTGAGTTTATTTGCTACTGCAGGAGTAAAATTTATATTGAATAATTCTTACTATTAATCAGGCTGCGCCAGAAACAATAATCTGCCACACAGACAATCTACACTCTTATTAGGTAATCCCTGGCTACAGCATTTCTCCAAACGCAGGCTCTGGCGCTTACGTTGGGTCTCCTCGCTCCGAGGCCAGGCTTTGCCCAGACTTTCAAAGGCACCCAGCAGAGACTCCAGCTGCAGCTCCCTTTCCTTTTCATTCTCATCTTCGGTTTTAGGGGTCCGGACTCCCACGCTTTCAAGCGAGTTCTAGGACGTATCAAGAACATGAAAAAAAAAATATTTAACATATTCAGATTCAAAGTTACAGATACACTGTCAAAACAGCCAGAATAACAAAGTAGATGTTGGCCAAGAACAAATAATAAATTACCTAGACCATAAGTGTCTCTATTTGTAACAAGAACTTGAAGAGAAATACTAAATCTCTAATAATCTGGAGAATATTTTAAAAGAAACTGCAAACAACAGCCCGAAAAAACACTGTCTATGTGGTGTTCGAGTACAAACTAAAGAGACCTGCATCAGAATCAGAGAATTAAAGATGGAAAGAACTTGGTAAGGATCTAAACCTGAACTTTCTTAATAAACCAGGAAACAGGCCAGAAGTAACTCATCCAGCTACAGAGTGATACGATCACCCTAAAATACAAGTATCCCAGATCTATAGTCGCTGTTTCATAACAGAAATTAAAGTGTTGTTTATTACTGAAAGAAAACAACTGCCAATTAGCAGCACAAAATACAAACAAACACGATTTAAAATATTTCATGTTTCACAAATAAACAGGTAAACTAAATCTGTTTAGTACCCAACTGTTAAAAATACACTTCATTTTCCAAATAAAACCAGTCTTTTAGTATAGTGCAGAGGTGATCCACAGGACTCATGGGGGTGCTTGTCTTCACGCTATGGTGATGGGGAGGGAAGACTGCGCAAGTCTGCAAGGCAAAGCTCATTACGACAGAACAGCTGATTTCACCAGAAATCGACTTTCCTTCTATGAAAGGAACATGGACATCCAGAATGAAGGCTAGCTATCTTTCCTAGCCTCAGCTGCTACCAGGTATGTGTATGTGGCTAGGTACTGGCCAGTCAGACATAAATGGAAGTGCCATGTAACAGTTTCCAAAACTTCTTAGAAAAGAGAAATGACTTGTCCACTGTCATTTCTCAACTTTGTTTCATCTCCTCTGCCATCTGCCCAGAAGGTGATGGTCATACTCTTGCAAGGGCAGAGATGAAGGCTTGTAAGAACCAGCATCCCTAGCCAGGCACAGTGGTACATACCTATAATCCTAGCATTTGGGAGGCTGAGGCAGGAGGATCACCTCAAGTTCAAGGACAGCCTGAGTGAGACCCTGTCTCAGAGGAGGGGGAGAGGGGACCCAACAGGACAGGACAGGACAAAACCAGAATCCTTGAAGACTTTGTGAGACTCCCACCTATTACAGGAAAAATAAACTTCCATTTTGTGTGAAGCTATAGTATTTGGGGATTTTTCTGCTACTTACAGCTACATTAATCTTAATAAAGCATACAATCAGGACACAGAAAAATCTTTTTTAAGTATAAACTGGAACTCATAGCTAATCATTACCTTTTTGATAAGAGGTATGACAATGTTAGAAAATTCCTGGAATCTGTCTTCTTTGGTGGCCTTCAAAACATCAGCTGTACAGCTGATTGCTACAATCTTATATTTGAGATTCTCCCGGCAACACTCCTTCAGAACAGCTTGAAGAATTTCATTTGTGCTGGGTTGACTGGGCACAGACTTTTCCAGCTCTGTACTACAGGATCCACATAAAAGCATCAAAATGGTTAATAATGGCTGTAATTCCCAGGTTTGGTTTAGGAAGTGTCATCTTCATTAAAAGAACATTTACCTGCAAGCTGTCACCACGCAGGCAATAGCTTTCAGTAGTTCTTCCTAAGAGGTTGAAAGAATGAACAGCATTAAGCCTAAATGTGCCACATTCTCCACACTGTGACAATAAAAATGAACAAATCCATCTTATTTTTAATGCATTTTACTGACACATCAACTTTTATCCCAAGTCATGAATGCAGGATAATTATCTTCGCCTCCATTTCATAAATGTCTGAGAACGAATTTGTCCAACATCATATAGCAGAAATATCAACCCTAAAATTAAGGTTATCGTTTATTTCCAGCCCAGTCCAATTCCTACCACACTGCTCCGGCCACAAGTGACCTTCACAGACAATGGAGCCACTGCTGTTGCCGCCACCTCAGGTTCCCGGCCGAGCGCTCACTGGACGCACTTTACCACAGCCCCCGTGCAACAACCGGCTCTACTTCACAGGCCTCCAAGACAGGCAACGTTAGGTCTAGAACTAGAAGCGGCTTGCCCTTCTACTCAATTCTGCACATGCCAGACCCTGGCTTCTCCATGCAAAATGGTGACAACTTGGTTTAAAAGCTGACTTCAGTGTTGAGGATATCAACCTCCCACATTACTGTACATTATCCAAAAGCACAGTGGTTACACTTTGACATGGAATATAATCATGCAAAGTTCATACAAAGCTTCCCACTGGCTAGGAAAACAATCTATCTTAAATCACACATAACCACATTATTTTTATAGAAAATGAAAAATGAAGTCTTACTCCTTTATGGGTACCTTATTTAACTGGGCATTAATGTTTTCTTTACCTTTCCTGCCCACGTTCTTCCAGCCAGGCCCTGCAGCAAAGCATTCAGTATCATTCCCAGATATGGAGGCACTAAAGAGCTGGTTTGCTTTGCAATCGATGCCATGGCAATTGCACCCTGGGCTTTCATTTTCCAGGACTGCGACTGTAAAGCCTTCTGGGTAATGGTAATCAACTCTGGCAGGTACAATCGAATGCCTCCAAAGGAACCTATGTCAAAAAAAAGAAAAAAAGTTAAAATACCTCCTAAATAATAAGAAAAATTATCTGGCCATAGTGGTACACATCCCTAATCCCAACACTACTGGAAGCTGAGACGGGGATTCCAAGTTCAAGCTTAGCCTGAGAAACTTAGTAAAACCCTACAAGAAAAAGTTCTTTTTAAAAGCAGGGAGAAGGGACTGGGCTATAGCTCAGTGGGAAGGCCCTGAGTTCAATTCCTAGCAATAAAGAATGGAAGAGGGAGAGTGAAAAATCTCCACTGCCATCCATCTAAATCAGTGACTGTTTACTCTTAAAATACACTACTGTCTCAAGGGAGAGGTGGTAGGTGATGTCACTTCTTTTATAAAAATAGGATTTTAGGTGCCATATATGTTATCATCATCCATAAATGTGAGTCAAGATAAGAAGTACACCTGAGAAATGCTACTCTAACATAATACTCCAAGCAGTAGTAAATCACACGCACAATATTAACTACGATAAAGCTCTGCCTTGTATGAACACAGTCTATCTTCTCTCATACGGGCAGCAGTGAGTCAAAGACAAGAGTTCTGAATGCTACCCTTAGAAATCTGATTGGGCTTCAAATTAAATGGGATGTATAAGTCCTTGAAACATAACAATATAGGAATTTCTGCATAAATAAGGTAAGACATTCCAACCATGGTTGCACAGATGCAGGTTTAATTCACAGGCACTGTTTACTAACCAGGTACATTTTCTTGCCACACTTCAGTCCATAAGTTACATTCTTCTTCTTTCTCAGCTTTCTCCTCATCAGCAATTTCGTGCATGCCTAGAAATGCTAATGGCAGAACTTCTTTGGCATGGTTCTTCAATACATCAGGGCTGTAACGTCCGATTGCATGAACAGTCAAAGCACAAGATGTCTTGTAGATGGGTTCTGAAGAGAAGACACCAAAATTTTTATGTACTTACTGTTTCTTAGAGCACTGATCAAAAGACTATTATACAAATGTGTACTACAGCAATACAGATAAAATCAATTAGAAATGTTTCTAGAGAAGCACATAAAATCACAGAGGTTAACAGCAAACAGGTACCTTCTTTGTCCATATACCAGCCACTAAGCTTCTGCAACAGTTTTTCAGTGCTACTATCCCGTGAGGTCTGAAAAAGAAACAATTCGAGTAATTTCTTTGTAATTATCAAAGAGTTTTACTTAACTAAAAAAGAAGTTCAACTTACCCGAACTAAATGGCCCAAGGCAAACGCACAGGATTTCTGAATCACACTGTTTCTATCTGTCAGGCCAGTAAGCAAAGCACTCATAAGTTTTCCTATGAGAAATAAAGGAAAAAAGTCTAATATTTATTGTTCTGCTCTTTTGCCAGGACCCAAAAAAACTATAATCCTGTAAACGTATGATTTACTCCACAGCAGTACAGATCTTTGAATTTGTACTATTAAACTTCCTTCACTAACTATAAAATTAAAACTTAACCTAAGTATAGAATACTGTGAAGAAAACTGCAAAGATGACAGCTAGATGCGTAAAGGTCATTAGCCCAACCTGGGAGCTAACTAGTAAGAAAAACATGCTGACATAAACTTAGTTACAAATTGTGAACAAGTCCTACAGAATGACACACACCCCTTTATGCTGCTAAGAAACGATAAACTTCCTACAGACAAGTAGACTAGGCAAGGGGGTATGACAGGAACAAAAGCACATCACAAGCAGGGCCAAATATTTTTCTTTTTAAAACTTTGTCACGCAAGAGATGTACATAAAAATATCCCCACACATTATATGACAAACTCACCTGAGTAAGGTGTTAGGTCCTGGGGACATTGAGTAGTTAAAGACACGATGACACTGGCACAGCCTCCCTTTAGAATTATAAAAGCACAGGTCTAAATTGGACCATCACAATGTTCTGTCTATTATCAATTTGTTTCAGGTACCAATGATTTAAAGATATGAAACACATGAAGCCAACAGCCCCTCCAGCAATCAATCAAGGAAAGGGAAAACATGTTTCACACTAGTAATAACAGAGATTATTTAAAGACCACCAGCAGGATGATGAGTGATCTCAGATAATCGGCAGGAAACAAAACTGGTACAACCTCTGGGAAGGCAACATATACCAACATCATCCTTGTGCTAGCTGCCATTTGTATTTCTAGATACTTGGCTAAAGGAAACAGCTTTCAATAAAGCCAAAGACATTCACCAGAGGGCTTTACTTGTTTGCTTGTTTGTTTGTTTGTAAACAGTCTCACTACTGTAGTTTAGGTTGGCCTTGAACTCACTGATATAGGCCAGGCTACGCATCAATCCTCCTGCCTCAGCCTTCCAAATGCTGGGACTATGGGTGTACACCACCACACCCAGCTTGTTTAATATTTTATAAAAACTAAAATCAATCAGACATTCCTTAATGGACTGAAACATATGGTGTATATCAATACCACAGAGTATCATATGGTCATTACAGAAAACTGAACAAAAGATACATGTACAGAAAATATACTGAGACAAATTCCCAAATATAAATAGCAGCTTTCTCTTCATGGTAAAGTTATAAACATTTTTATTTTTAACTTTCTCCTGATATATAAATGTTAACATTCTGGCAACAGTGTCTTGCTCTTGCATGGTGGCCACACTCATGCTGCAGGACATACTTCTTTTCCTGCTTTACTTGGCCTAAACTCTGCAGTCTGTTTCTTTCCCTACCTTTCATAAAAATGTACTACCATTAAAATAAATAAATAAAATATTAAAATTTCAAAATATAAACTGATTTTTGTCATGAGAAAAAAATGTATCTTGTTTTTAAAAGGGATGGGAGGATCTGATCCTTGTAAGATCTCAAAAAAGGAAGATCTTTTTTTTAAAAGGGGATGGGAGGATCTGATCCCTGTAAGAGCTATCCTGTTGACCGCTCTAAGAAAACTTCTAATCATGACCTAAAACAGCCACTCCCTGACAATTAGATGAGAATCTCCATTAACACATAATACTGCAATAGAGAACTCAAGGACTACAATAATGGAGAACTCGAGGACATGATGACAACCAGGAAATAAATAACTCCACTCAGAAAGTAGCAGAATATTTCCTGATTTAGTAGCATATTTTATTTCCAGATCAATGTTTTAAATTCTTAGTGTTGCTAAGCATGGTGGCACATGTCCGTAACCCCAGCATTTTGTGAGGCTGGTGCATTGGATCAAAAGTTTAACCCCAACCTGGGCAACTTGGCAATACCGCAAAATCCTGTGTCAAAAGAGAAATAAGGGGCTGGGAATATAGCTCAATGCAAAGTCCCTGGGTCCAATCCCCAGCACCACCATAAAAAAATTAAAGTTATTAGTGTAAGCACAGGCACAAAATGTTTAACATGTATTAATATTAGGTTTTATGAATATATAAATTTCAAACATGATGACTGTATTTTTGTATCTAAAACCCAATGAAGCTGTGTACCTCCTCTTTGAAAAACACACTTGCTTACCTTAGTTCCAAGGCCTACACCACTTCTGATCAGTTCACATAATCTAGGAACTAGCTCACCCAGCACCGACACGTCAAGATATTGCAGGCACTTTGGGAAAAGAATAAATATATAGGCAAACCTTAGCAAATAATTAAGTCAGCACCGCATCCTCAATTAAAACTTGTCCATGTCAAATACATACCCACAGAATTTGACATAAAGTTGAAAAACCAATGGTATGATTTTGCTCTGATTTCAATATTTAAATCATCACTATACTACAGAGAAAGATCATCAGTAGTTCAATATTGAAGACAATAAAAATTTTAAAAAACAATGTAATAAAAAAGAAAATAATAATTACATAAGAATAAAGGATCTTTCTGCACTTGTTTCCTCTTTATCAATCTATATTTAAAGTAAAAAGCCTATATGAAAACTGACCTTCTTCGCTGGGCTTATCCTACCGTACCACTCCTAAGTCAATTTACTAGATGAATTCCTTCATTCCTTGCTATATTATATTTCTAAAATGCAATCACATATTCTACTACTATGAACATGTTCATATAGTGTTTGTTAACTATTCTTACTTTTTAAACTTTCATTTGGACTCAATAATTCAAGCAGGATATAATACCTTTAGACCGAATTTTGGTAATGGTTCCTCAGTGGGCATTACAAAATACCTATTCTTGTCCACTGCTGTGATCTGCTCAGCAAAACCATTCCCAGTAGGTCACAAGCTCTTAGCTAATCACTGCAGGAAATGCCTACCAGAGCTGATTCTCAAGACCCCACGAACTTTAGAACTCAACGCGCCAGGCAGCTCTCCCTGCAAACCCCTCCTACGACTGAAACCGCAGCACCACTGTTTAGTTCCTTCACATGCCTTCTGCTTGCCACCTACTTGCTTAAATAGCTCTAGTTTATGATTTCTGAGTCCTTCCTGAAAACAACTCTCAGGAAAAAGGAAAAAAAATTCCAACCCTTTCTAAAGAGGCAGCCCAAAAGAGGCACAGAAATAAATCTATAGAGGGAACTCTACTGTTACTATACACTGTGACAAAAATTTGGACCAATTAATTCTACCATTTGGAAAATTATTTCATTAACAGAAAAAGGTAACAAAAAGTATGGAAACATATTCTGTGCTAAACGTTCAGCCCAAAACGCCTTCATACCTTCCTCCAAGAGGCCCATCTGTGTCTGTGATGCATGTTTCAGCGACTTGCAAGAGTAACAGGTTGGTGTAGTGTCATAGCGACATTGCACTACATTAGATTTTTAATACATGTGCTTAGTAGAGGTCTTGGATGGTTTGGTTTGGTCTCTGACTGCAATTCTAAACCAAATTAGAGTTCATATATTTTGGAATGTTACCAATATGAGTAAAAGTCTTTTATTTTTGTTGAGACTTGGATTCATCTTCACTAACTTTTTCCATTTAACCCTGGGGGATAGCTTTCATGCCAACTTTAGACTTAGTCAATGAAATATAAATAAACTTTTGGACAGAAAATAACAAAAGTATTTTTTTAAACATAATTTCACTGTTCACAAATAAAAAAAAGAATATAAAGAATTAAGAAAAAACTACTTATAAAAATGTACAAATTTTATGTATTGGTTACAAATGTTAAAATATAAAGTATTTTAAAAAGAAGAAAACCACTGAGCATGGTGGTGCACACCCACAAACAGGCACTCAGGAAGCCGGACTATATACTGAGTGCGAGGCCAACCACAAGTATACAGCAAGACCCTGCCTCGAAAAAAAAGGAGAAATCTACAGTCACACTAGCTAGTTGATGCTTCCCTCTAATCTGTTTCATTTAATGTAGCCTGAAGATACTGAAGGAGTACACGTGAAAGAAAGCAAACTAACTTTCTTAGGGTACTTAGAAACTTACCATGTTGATTGTCTCCATCATGGGAGAGGATTTGGCAGCACTGAGTCGAGCACTATCCATTGCAGCCTGAAAAACACAAATTTACTCACTCATTGTATTCAACTGATTAGGAATAAGCTATACAAACTCCAAGAGGATTTTTCTTCCAAACAAAAGAACTCTTCAAAAAGATAATCTTTAAGGAAGTCATAGATATGTCTAACTCTAGTTCTTGATCCTTCCTCAGCAGTTCATCTGGAAAGGTAGTGTCTCACGGTGAGAAACTGAGACAATTATGAGAATTCAGTACAGTATGGCTCTGAGCAAGTCATCCAGCTTTCATGAGCCTCAGGTGCTCTAGCCACTAAATAAAGGAATAGACTATGTTTCTATTTGAGAATTTTTCACAAAATAAAAAATGTCTACATTCAGTTCTTTAACTGTGTGATGAGGCTTCATATCTACAATGGTAGTTTAATCCAAATCATGCCGGCAGACAGATTATACAGGCAAAACACATGAAAAAAGGAACACAGAAGTAATTTTCTTAGTGCTGTAGGGCCAGAAATCTGTCTCCTAATTCTCAATATGCAGTAGGCATTCCTTAGGAACCTAGGAAGGGGAGCCTACTTCTGGAAGAAGAAAGAAGGAAGAACGGGGAAAAAACAGTGTTAGAGGTAAATGAGAACAGTGGTAGTTATTATAATAATTTAAACAAGTTAAAAACCAATAGTGGCTGGCCTGGTGGCGCACACCTGTAATCCCAGCACTTGGGACGCTGAGGCAGGAGGACTGTTGGGAGTTTGAGACCAGCCTCAGCCACAAAGTGAGCTCAAGGCCAGTCTGAACTACACAGCAAGACCCTGTCTCAAAAAGACAAAAAAAAAAAACCAATAGTGAACAAGAGAAGACACATTTCAAGCTCCTTTCAAGGACAGGAGCTTGAAAGTTCTAATAAACAAAAAATTAATGGTTAAAAAACGTCAAGTAGAAAAATATGTAGAGAATAGAAATATAATTCACAGAAGAAATACTGTACAATAGCTAACATGATATGAAAAGAAAATGGACAACTCCCTAAAAGGAACATGCAAAATGAAACAATGAAATCTTGTTTGTCAAACTGCATTACTCAAGGTTAGCAGAGTTTTGGGTGGGGGGGAATTCATAACCTTTGATGTTGCAAAATCTCTCCTACAAAAATTCAAAATGATCACACTCTAGAATACTATGCATGTATTCAAAAGCATAAAATAAAACTATAGAGAGACGACATTTTTAAATCTTATAAGACTGAGTTGCAAAACAATATTCACTCTCTATTTTAAAATTAGTATGTTTGGTTTTGTAGCCTATGACTATAAAACAATTTTTAACAGTGGAGACACCTAAGGGATTACAGTCTACCCTTTCTGTGTTGTTTTAATTTTATTTAAAATATATTTCATCTGCAATTTTTAAAAAATGATTCTGATCAAAAACAAGGCAACCACAGTATATTTGAAAAGTGGAGCAATTCTGAGAAACATCAAAGTGTGGGCACAAGCCCTCTTTACCTTTAGGGCAGGGAGCAGTCCATAGAAGGACTCTAAAAGTATGGACCCAAACCCTAAAAACAGGGCATAAAACTGTTAAATTTATATTCATGTATTTAAAAGATGCTGTCAATTTTTATCTGATTTGCACCACAGTATGAGCCAGACAGCAAAACACGGAGTGCTATCACGGAAGTGAAGCTGTGTTTGTTGTTTAGAACGGTGAGACCATCACAGGAGTCACAAAGTCTGTCTAAGCACACTGGAAGGACTACTCGGATGGATCCCAGAACCTTACCTTAAGGGGTCTCTTCCTTCACAGTACTTACCAACATCCTTCTGCTATCAACTCACCTTTTCCTGGTCTGTAGCCCGAAGGCTCAAATAATTGAGAACCTGAGGCTCCAACACACTTAAGGACTCCAGCAAAGCTGGGATGAGTTTTGGTGCATGTGGTTTTAACATGGCTCCTGCACTTTTGCTGATCTTCACAAGGGTGTTAATGCTACAGACACACAGAACACAATTTCTGAGGTCTTTTACCAAAAGTAAGAAATCGTTCAAATCTAATCATCAGGTGTTCTGTAGTTTATTGGATTCATATTCATATTGGACACCTATGTACTTACATGGTCACATGGTTAGAGCCCATTCCTGGCAACCAGGAGTGGGAAAGGGTGGGGGAGGACTCAAACCCAGGGCCTCTATCCCCTTGGCTTTTTAAAAATATTTTTATTACAAAAATCTTCACGTACATATCAAAGTAGAGAGAATCATAAATGAAATTCTATGTATTCTTCACCTAGTTCAAAAATTAGCAACATTTGGCCAATTTTGTTTTATTTGTACCTCCCTCGATATATTCAGGCACAACTTTCCCCTTGCCAGTGTATTATCTGAAAGCATATCCTACAATTTAACTTCAGAAGACACCTCTAAGAGACAAAGATTTTTTTCCCATAATCAGAGTACCATTTTCACACTTTAAAAATACTAATAACTTTTTCTTATCACCTAACACCCACATTTTCCTTAGTGTTTCACAAATTTCTTTAAACTGTTTTGTTAGAATCAAGATCCAGAATTCACCTACTCCAAATTACTTCATTCCTTGAATCTTTTTTCACAGATACCTCCCTCCTCTTTTCGTTTTGTTTTCATTGACTGTATTGCAGTTGTGTTATTTAACATGTTCTTCTATCCCCTACACAGATCTGCAGACTAAATGAAGTTGAGATTCAATTAAAAAAAAAATAGAATATTTTATAGGGAGTGCTTTATGTGTCCTATTGAATCACATCAGGATACACATACCTAGGTATCTTTTTATGCTGTGAAGAGTGATCACTGAGTTCAAGTTTGATTGGTCTGAGTCATCATAAGGTTCCTCATCAGCCTTCTACTCAGGGGATATAAAAACCACTAACAATCACCATACAGAATATTTTACCAAGGACAGCAAAACAGTGGCATTACTAAGTGTTATAAGATAAGCAACCTCTGAGGAACTATGGCATAAATGGTGCAATGGCAAGAACCAATGATGACAGAATAACATACAACTCAGACTGCCAGTCAAAAATAAGCTCCCCTAAAAGTGTTATTTTGAAAGTATTCTGACTCAATAATTTTCATAAATGCTTGGGTCACCTCAGTGGATTCTCCTCAATCTATCTCTACATAATTTCAAGAATCTAAGACTTGAAGAAACAACCTCTACCGAATGGCTAGGAACTAAGCAATTCAATACATTCCTCTCATCAACTGATGCATACCTGAGGGCTCGAACTTCTGTCACAGGACTCATCATTCCTTTGTCCAGCAGACAAGGGAGGAGGACAGCAATGGTTCTCTGGCCAGCTGCACCTTTCACAGGGTCACACATTTTCACACAAACCTCACATACAAAGAACACAGAACTAATGAAATTGACCTCTCAATCAACAAAGCATTCATCTAACAAAATGCTTTTTACTTCACTATCAGTAGAAAAGAATAAGTCTAGTCTCTAAGAGGGAAAAACAAAGAAATGAGCATCGGTATTGAGTGCTGGGTCTGCTGATAACTAAAAATTCATAATGCATTTTACTCTCTAAATTTTCATTTTCTCAAAGAGTTGAAGATAAAATCAATAGATGTATAAGTGAGCACTGTAAAGAATGCTTAAAGTATCATCATCATCAACACTTTGGGGCAGCAGGACAGTACACTAGTAAAGAATGCAAATCTGGAATGCAAAACACCTTGATCTAAAATAAAATAGTTTTACCACTTATTAAAGATGTGACCTATAACAAGGTTCTGTATATGTAATCAGAATATTAAAATCCTTGATAAATCACAAAATCAAGTTCAAGTGACAAACCAGTTTTAAAAAGCTTGCCAATATCATAAATAAGAAAGATGGTAAAAGGAAATATAGATGTTATTTGATCTAAGTGAATAATGTGCTCTTCAGGGCCATGTGAAAGTTGTATCTTCTGTAAAGCCATGCAGAAGCTCCCTGCTGGAAGAGATTAGAAGTACACTGTGTTCAAGATACTAGTACATCTAGTATCTTCTTTGCAACAATACCTACTTTCTCATTGATTTTAATAGCAGTGAGCTGTAACGTGAAGCCAATTACACAGCAACTAAATGTTACGTGAAGCAATAGAAAAGAAAGCAGGGGCGAGGTGGAAGAGCCGTATTCTCACCTTGCTCAGGGTTTTCAGAGCTAGTTCTGCTGCTTTTCGTACAGACTCCTAAAAATGAGAAAAATCTGGCATCAAACTAATAAAAGAATTCATTCTCATCTACCTTACAATGTGCAATTAATTATGGTACTTGACCCTACAAAGACTAGTGGAAAACTCTACTTTCAATCAAGAACACAATACTGTATAATGCCAACTGTTTTTAAAAATTTAGTATGACCAATTTTGACCTTATAAAATTTTTGCTGTTGATTATAATAATTCAGAAATATATACAGATTTAAGGATTTTTAAAATTTCTAATAAGGCAAAAGGAAAGACAAGCATGAAATGCCTAATTATAAGAATAAAAAATAAAATACCTAAAATCTACACTGCCCAGTGATATAGTTTAAATCCTGTCTGTCTCACAAAGGCTCACTTGCTAAAGGTTTGGTCTAACGGTGGCGCTATTAGGAGGTGCTGGAAATTTCCAGGTGGGACTCAGCAGGAGGCCCTCGGGTGCCAGCCTCTTCCTCCTGCTCTTTCCTCCTACCCATGAGCTCAGCAGTCTCACTGTACCACATGTTCCTGCCACGATACACTACCTTGCTTGAGGCCCAAAACAACAGAACCTCCAAAACTGTGAATTAAAACCTTTACTGCTTATAAGTTAATAATGGGCTGGGGATATAGCTCAGTGGAATAAGCGCTTGCCTGGCAAGTGCAAGGTCCTGAGTTTGATCCCCGGTACCACAAAAAAATATATACATATATACATGTTTATAAGTTAATAATCTCCGGTATTTTATTATAGTAACGTGAAACTAATACTCCTGAGAAAAATACGGAGAAACTGTTAATTCCAATTAATAAGGAATAACTGACCCATCTTTATCAATCTAATCAAAGTAGACTTGTTTTTAATCATTTCAAAATAATTAGTTGCGCCTAAACCAATAGTATAATGATATTTCTATTGAAAGAAAGGCTACTGCCTTAGATCTAAAGATATCTAACCCCACAACTTCTCAGACACATCCAAGTGAAAATTTTGATTTTTATGATTTTTCTCAAAATTGCCTAGATAGGGAAATATTTAACATGTTTTAACAGTTCCTGTTTAAACTAGTTTATAAACAACTGCAGGTTTATTTCTATAATACCTTGATATCATCTTGTACTCTAAAAAGTGTTTCCCAAATTTCTGGAAGTTTATCAATGATGTCATCTAAGGGTCTTCCTCTCAGTAAATCATTCAAAGCTAAACAGCTGAAAATAAAAAATTTGATTTCAAATATATGATAAATAAAGGTCAGTATTCTACTATGAAACATTTATATCAAACACTGATATAGATTCTGTCTATAATCCTAATCCTCTTCCCCCGAGACTATTCTCTTAGTATCTCAAACATATTACATATATATATGGCATTTCCAATTACCAGATATTTGTTTCCCACCACTATAATAAACCATTTTTTACTCACCAGTATGCCCTTAGGGCTCAGGAGGTTGCCAAGTATTTAGTAGGCAATGAATGAATATAAACTTCATAATTTTACATAAATTATATATAAAAATAAATGCTACTCTACAAAGTTATGAGAGTATACAAAGATACTTCTCTTTTGGTAATCCTGGGGTTTAGGTCCTAGGAATTCCACACTGAACTACATCCCTGGCCTTTTTTGCTTTTTATTTTGAGACATGGTGTCACTAAGTCATCAAGTTGCCCAGGCTGAGCAAAGCCTAGCAATGTTCCCAGCTCTTTCCTCCAGAGTACTGAGACTACAGGTGAGCACAACCACACCCAACTTATCAGTGTACCTTGACTCAATTTAACAAATGGTCCTTAACTTTGATCTCATATAGATAGATACATAGATGATAGATAGATAGATAGATTTTTTTTTAAGCGGTACTAAGGATCAAAGGACAGGGTCTTGCACTAGGCTACACTCTCAGATTTTTTTTTTAAGTCTCACTAAATTGTCCAGCCTGGTCTCCAAATTGCAGTTCTCCTGTATCAGCCTCCCAGTGTGCTGGGATTATAGGCATGCACCACCATGGTTAGTTTAATTTCATACTTAGATAAACAGGAAAATCACTGATCAGAGATTTAATAATTAACAAAAATAACTGTCTTAAACCAGAAAAAAGCTTTTTAGTACCTTTTATTCTTTTTACACTAAGTAGAAAATTTTGGCATCTAAAGGAAAAACATGCTTCAGTTACTGTTTGATTGGTCTTGTATTTGCAAATACCTGGATTCTCGAACTCGCCACATATTGCTGGTAAGGTTCTTAATCAAATCTTGAAGAATTTCCTTCAAATATTTATCCACCTAGTAAAAGCAAGAGGATAAGGTTAAAAATATAAAATCCACCAACAAATTATTCATCTTTCAACTATACTGATCTTATTTCTATATTAAACAACCCAAGTATCTTTCTAGGTCCCTGTATCTACAAATATCTACCCACTTTAGTCACTTCTGAGTAATCACTCTGAAATGCAAAACATCAATATTCTTTTCCTCAGTGTAGGAGATTAAAGTCCAGTTACCTAAGAATGCATACAAAGCCGACTATGACTCATTCAGCTCCAAAGGCATCTTGCGCTATCTCACCTCCACTCTTTGCAACATATGTTCCACCTCTACCTGTAATGCTCTTCATGTCCTACTTAGCTGGCTAACTTAAAATTTCCCCTCAAGATTCTAATCAGGCACTACCCAGAGAAGACTGGCCTAGAGACACTCCTCATGTTCCCATAGTATACTCTTTGGGGCCGGGAAGTACTGGGAATCGAACTCAGGACTTTGTGCTTGCCAGACAGGTGCTCCGCCACTGAGCTATATTCCCAGGCCCTCACAGTACCTTTTCAAGGTTCACTGTGTCAGCCTGTACAGTAAAACCCTTGCTCACTATAATGGAGACCCCAAGGGTGAGGACAATGCTTCATCTTTGTATCCTCAGTATCTGGCACAGTGTCTTGTTCATAAGGAAGTACGATTGGTCAGAAGGAAAGGTGAGTTTAATATAAGCCTCTGCTCTGATATATTCTTATAAACTTGGTAATGACAACCAATTGATGGTAGACTCAGTTTTCACATCAATAGATCCAAAGACTCTCAGAACTTGTGGCCTTTTCACTTTTACTCTCGTAGGTGGAAAAGGTTTTGTTATGCTCACTTATAGGTAAAAAAACCAAAACATAAAAATAACACCTAAAACTGAACAAACTGCTACCTTCTTATGTCCCTCTTCTACTCTCCCCCTACGTGATGTCATCACAGTCACAGCCTCACCTCACTCACACAGAGACAGCAGTAAGCTCACATCTTAAGAGACAGGCCTGGGCCTAAATTGAGACTACAGGACTCACTGGCCTATTAGGTCTTGGCTGACCCAAAGGTACCACAGAGAGAACTCATCAAACCTTCAAAGCTCAGCCTTCAAGTAGCTATCCTGCGAACAGGAATACATCCGACTTATTATCAGATGGAAGAAAGAAAAAAGGGTCACATCAGACACAAGGACTTCTAAAACACAGAAAGGGATCGTGGAATTTATTTAAAATGAACTGTGAAGCCAGAGAAGGATTCCAACCCCAAATGACACAAGCCAATTTGCATTTTTAAAAATCACTTTTCCTCATTTAATTATGCAGATAATTAGCTGACAGAAGGCAAAGATAAGAGAAAGGTGATAATCTGTTCACCAGAGAAGAATTTGGAGAAGAGACTGGATTCCAGGAACACTTTGTTGAAGTCCCGCCAGATGTTAGAAAATCAAGAAAGGAAACACACGGTGTCTCCTCATTGGAAAGAAACAACTTAAAGGCGGAACTCTGCTGGGCGTCTTGGCACATGCCCGCAGTCCCAACTACTTGGAGGCTGAGGCAGAGGCCCAAGTTTAGGTGCAGCCAGCACGGTTCAGTGAGGTGCTGTCTCGAACAAATGCATTTTTTAGAGCTGGGATGTAGTTTAGCACTAGAACTGCTTGCCTACCAGCAGGCATGAAGCCCTGGCTTCAAGGGCCAGTAGGACAAAAATAAATAAATACATACATACATACATACACATATACGTACACACACACATACACACACACACACACACACACAAACAACAAAAGTGGAACTATGGCTTGTTCTCCAAGCCATCAGTACTACTTATCAACACACAGTATTCCATTTGCTGAATATACTATTTGCTTAACAACCCATATTTAGATTCCTTCAGTAAATTTTTGAAATTTAAACACTGTCATGAGCACCTTTGATATTGTAAGAGAAGAAAGCAAGGAATGAACGGCAGCTTATCTAAAAAAAATAAGTATACAAAATAGGAGGATGAGCGTTGGGCTTTGTGATTTTGGACAAGCTAGAACATTTTGCAGACACACCAGAGTGCACAGGTACTTGCCGTTGATTTGTCAGTGACCAACGCATTCCAAATACTTGTCATGGCCTGTCGAATGCCAAGGTTGGGATCAAACTGATAACGGTAAAGACGAGGAACCAACTGAGGCAGAAAAGGCGCCAGTTGTTCTCCTGCTCTCGTAGCAATGACATTAAAGCCAAAAGCAGCACCCTAAAAATGATGATACTAAGATGAAGTGGTTCGGATCCATCTGTTATAGTAAAACAGTAACATTTAATCTATGAGAATAAAATAATCCTCCCTCCCAAACTTTTCCCTAAATAGTCTGAGTTACTGGGTGTTCCAGCTTTACCAATTAGTAACAGTAGGCATGTGGCGATACGGCTCTCCGTCACAGAACTTCACAAAATCTACTATATTATCAACTGCTACTGTGTACCAACATACCATGCCTTGGGTTTGGAGGGAGCAAAGAAGAAAACCTGCCCAGTGATAAAACTTACCTTCCTTGAGTTCCACATTGCATGATGGTTGGCCAAATTCATAAATTTATATACCAGATCTGGCTGACTAAGATCACTTGCCAGAGAACAAAGCTCCTTGTAAGTACAAAGGCCCTGGCTTAGAAACAGAGAAAAAGAAGTATGCAATAATATATTTCTCTACCTCCAGTATAATTACATATTGCATCATCAATATTACTGGGCCATTTTAAAATTACATTTACAGTCAATTTCTAATACTGAATTATCTTATCACCATGGAGGGGCTGGGGATGTAGCTCAGCAGCAGAGCACCTGCCTGACAAGTGCAAGGTCATGAGTTTAATTCCCAATACAAACCCCACCCCCACCCCCCAAAAATCATGGAGACAAAACAGCAGGTTGAAAAGAACACAAAAAGCTGCCTAGTCCAATTACCAACAAGTCCTACGCCCCTACGCTGCTGCTGGTTAATAACCAAAATGCACTTGCAACACCCACGAAGGTTGGGCCCTCAAATGGGAAGCAACTCAGTTTCTCGGTATCATACTGCACACAAATCTCTCTTATAATCACAAGTCACTTGTCTTCCCGGACTCTTTTCTAAGTTACACCATCTTAATCCTGATAATAACTTCTTTGAGTACTGGTAACTTTCTACTGAACGAATACTATTTGCTCAAATATCAGCTCATTTTATCTTAGCTTATGAAAAGTACAGAAGCTTTTTAAAAATTCAGTTTATAAAGAGAGTAAGTGAAGTAAAAATTTGGGGGCCTGGGGATATAGGTCAGTAGTAAAGTGCTTGCTTAGCATGTACGAGGTCCTAGATTCAATCCCTAGCACCAAAATGGGAAATAAACCACTTTTTATATGAAAACTCAACTATGCAGAAGAATATAAGGACTAAATGAACAATATTCAGCTTTCTCTTGTTGTTAAGTCCATAAGAAGACACAACAAGCAGCACAGATTTACCTGACAATTCCTAGACAAAAAATAACAATACAACCACAAGGAATAATGATAAAGGGATAAAGCTCAAAGAATTAATGTGATGGGTAAACTGGTCAATTCTAAAATGCTGAGTTGCCCCCACCAAAAACGATTAAGAAAAATTTTATGGAGAAAAAAGTAGTCATGCGGATTCTGTAGGGTCAAATACACATTCGTAGGGGTGCACTGGATTCAAACTGCCTAGAAACTAAAAGGTCTTAGCTCTTAGCTCTTAGCCAGTCTCCCAAAACCGCCCTCAGAGCCCAAGGTCAGGACCTTCCACAGGACAACCCACCACCAACAGCTACTCATCAGGGGGTATAAAGTCCTCCTGAGGGAATAAAAAGGCCTGGGATCCGTCTCAGAGCAGGACAACAAGCTGCCGAGCCTCGCAGCTCAGAGCTCCTTGACAGTCAGTACAGTACCTGCTGAAGCAATGGCAGTGGTTCCGGCCACTCCCTCTGAATAGTCCTCTTTCTTGCCTGCTGTCCCAAACTCAATCCTCAGAGGATTCCCCAACCAACTTCCACAATATAAATCTCCTTCTCTGAGACCAAGAAACCCAATCCTAAAATAGTAGGATTTTTCCACCAACAAACATTTCTTAAGAGAGTAAAAATCAACTTCACAATGGCTTATTTACCAAACTAAAATAATTTTTTTAAGGCATCTACCCTAATCAATCAAGGGGTTTGGCATACTTACCCATCGGGTGTTTTGCCAAGGGATCCCCCTTGAAATACCACTGTGTCTCCAGAAACTTCATGTTTAGCTCTATAGCAAAATAATAAGAATTTAAATTAGCTCCAAACTTACCACAGAAGCATGCAACATGAGTTTCATTTGTAAACTGACAAAAACTAAACTCCTATCAAATATTTACTGTATACAAAATATAGAAGTGAACTCTTCTTTCCATTAGGCTGGGGACCTAAAAACTCAAATCGAGACTGAACAAATTCACAGATGTAAAAATTATCCTACACAAAGTCACATTGAATTAAATGTGGTCACACAATTAAAAATGCTTCTTCTCAACAGGATGGCAACATAAAGCAGCAAGCAATTCCAAGACTGACCCCGCTGTGGTCCTCACAGGTCACAGTAGCCATCCACAGTTACAGTATTGTAATCCAAGGGTTTACTTACCCTGAGCCCTTTCACACCTTTCAAAGCTTGCCTTCTGGCATGTTTCTGAAGCAAATATGTATATACTGGGATGTACACAGCTAAATCTTCCTTCATTCTAGCATATGTTCTCTATGTACACACACTTATCCTATGTGCTAAAATCTGAAATTCTCCAGTCCACCATACCTTTTGCCAGTCATCAGTGTTTCTACAAGTGTAGACACCAATTCCTGTTGATCTTGTTCACTGCCTAGTTCATAAACCAACCCAAGTCCCTTTGAGGCAACATCTTGGCTAAGTTCTATCAAAAAAAAAAAAATTTAGACATAATTATATTATTTTCTAAAAATGCAATTAATGCCACCAAGTCAAGATTTCTTAAAAGTTAATTTTAACTCAGAACAATATCAAGGTAAAAATAGGAAAACAGAATCAATCTGCCAATTTTGCTAGAAACATACTAGATTATCTCAATGGACATGGCCCAGGAGTCACAGCAATGAGAAATATATTCACAAAAAGTTCACAAATCAAGACAACAGCAACAGACCTACAAGGGGTCACTGTACAGTGTACAATGACAGAATGTAAGTCATATACATCAGAGATAAAACACTCTCACAAGATTTCAATACACCGACATTTAACTTTTTAAAAATCAAGTCAATAAAAGATTATGACTTTACAAATTGATGAAACTAAGTTATGAAACAAAAGTATGACTTATACGTCTAACACATTTACTTTCTCCTTGCTTCAACCAGAGCAGAAAGGTAATCAGAAAGACAATTAAGACTTAGTAGAAGTATCAATGCTAAAGAAGGCCATAGTTCCATTTTTAAATGCAAAGCTGGGGAACATATTCTAATTCTGAATAAAAAAAAGAAATCTAATTTCCTGTATCCTAATCAGAAATTCTGTTTAGTTTTTGTCACTAGTATGACTACCATTAATACTAATAAAGTTTAATTTGTTTTAATCACATAGCTCAGAAAATCTTATGTTCATTAATCAAGACATTTCAAAATTGTAAGTATAAGTATAATGAATTTTAAAAATAAAATATTTAATTGGTAGGCATGGTAATGCAGGCCTGTAATTCCAACACTCAGGAGGTAAGAAGATCACTTGAGCTCAAGAGTTTAAGAGCAGCCTGGACAACACAGCAAGATAACAAAGCCACATCTCAAAAGATAAATAAATAAAATATTTACCAAGAACCTACCATCATTTTCTGACAAAACTGAAACAAACGCACTCTGAATTTCTTTAAGACGAGACTGAAAGAAGAAAAAAGTATTGTAACACTAAAACTTTACCACTTTGAAAGAGCAAGACTCTTACTTTTCAAACAGCAACACCTGTATTACAATTAAGGCAGGCGCAGACCATGTCGCCCTCTACTTACCTTTACAGACACGCACACCTGACCTTGTCCAAGCCTGTGTCTCCCTTTTCTCAGCACTTCTGACTGTATGCACTCAAGTTCAGATCACCTTCAAGCCCCTATTTACTGGCTACTCTCCTTCATTCCTTCATATACAGCTTATTTCAAAAATCTCTATTTCTGATTAATGGCCTTACCTTCATGCACTTTCCTCTCTACCTTCCATTTAAAAATGCTGCAGTTTCCAAGAGACCTGCTCTGGTATGTAACATGGCTTACCTTCACTTCTGTGTGGGTACTCAGCTTCCTCACGAGAGAAAGGAGCCAGATGCAAGCTGCTTGCCTTACATGGGGGTTGGGGCTGACGATATGTTTATTTAAAATCATATCCAGCACCCATGGGACTACATCATTCACCTTGGCTCCTGAAGAAAAGCAAAGAAAAATAATAATTAAAATAACTAAATATAGTTTCCTGAAAAGTCTAAATTTAAATCAGTAACTATTCAATACAATAACTCTGTAACATTAAAATGCAAATAACTAAAGTGTAGTTACTAGCCCAGAGCAATAGCACACACTTGTAATCCTAGTACTGTGGAAGAATGAGACAGTGAAGCCCAGCCTGAGCAACTTAGCAAAACTGACTCCAAATAATAAATTTTAAAAGGACTTGGGATGTATTTGCTCAGCATAGAGGCCCTAGGTTCAATCCCCAGTCAGTATGGAGAAAAAAAAATAGTTGCTGAAGGAATCAGTAATAATTCACTTCAAAGCCTAACATAAGCTAAACAACCTTTCAAAGGTATCGAAGTAACTTCAGTTCCACAGAATGAAAAGGTATCCCTCTCCAAAATTTTCTTCCTCTACTAGGCCTTTTTTATCTTCCATCTATAAAAAAATCAATGCACCATCCTATTTTGCTTTACTTTGCTCCTTCAGCTACCATGCATTTTTCTCCTTTGTTTCATTACTTCAGAGTTTACAACCCTCAAAACTGTCCACATTTTGGCTGGATAATTCTTTGTTGCGGAGAGCGTCCTGTACACTGACTCCCGCCTCCACCCGCTGGAGACCAGCAGCCTCCTCCTCCCCACTGTCCAGACATTGCCAAATGTCTCCCCTCTGGTCAGGAGCCCCTGCTTTACATTCACCTCTTCAAAACAGCTGTCTGTACTCAGGGTCAAACATTTGCTTCCTCTTAATTTTTCCTGAACCTACTCCAAATCTGCCTTTTGCCCCTTCTCTTTTTCGCAGACATTTTTCAATTACTTTCCTGTTGCTAAGTCCAATGATTACCTCATCTTAATCTATTAACAGTATATGATACACCCCTAACTTCCCACCCAGTCATGGCTCCTTAATGAACATATTAACCTAGTTCTCAGATTCAGATGGAATCCCTCCTTTGACTTTCTCTCAACCACAACTCCACCCAGCTACAACTCTATCTGGGCAACTATAATTACCAAGGCGACAAACTCTTACTAGAGTCCCATAATGGGCCAGGTATTACATGCTCAGGATACTGAGATGGCCAAGACCTTGGCCCTAACTGGCTAACAAACAACACTTAAAAGGTTGAGAAGCACTCAGCTAGAATGACATACAGAACATGCATGATCAAAATTCAGATCAAAGATTCATCAGCATCCACTTCTCTACAATGTTTTATGTTCCCATTTCCCTAAACACAGGAAGACAAGAGAACCTCAACTTTTTGTTGGTTTGTATTTCTTGTGACAGACGCTGGCTAAGTAGCCCAGGCCAGCTTTGAACTCACCATGTAACCCAGGCTGGCCTTGAACCCAAAAAGATCCTCCAGCCTTAGCCTCCTGAGTGCTGGGATTACAAGCACGTACCATCCCCTGCCCAGTTACTTCAACATTCAAGGGATAACCAGATTCTATCACATGAGACAAAAGCCAAGCAGGATTCAACCTCTAAAGAACAACCTAAGACAACCTAGAGGAAGTTCCTAAGTGTGAAGATTGGTATGATACCTCTCTACTACCCTTTATTTGTTTAAGCTGCTATGTGAACAACCATGAAATCAAAAACATGCTTCACATAGCAAATCTACTCCTCTGTGTGGCCCCTCGCTGTGTCAGTCCTCTGAGGTCACCTCTCACACGCAACCTGGGAATTCCCACTTCAGACTTCAACAGCAAAGATCCCTTCCCTGAACACGATCTTCCTTCAGTGTACATTTCTCCGTGCTTTACTCCACGTGCATTTAAAGAGAAATCTCAAGAGAAATGATGAATTCAGCTTCCATCAACCCACAGTGCTAATTACAGTACAGGCAGAAATATGCTGTTTTTCTACCTCTGTGAGAGCTCTTTAGGGCAGCTAATGAAGAAACAGGTGAACACAGGGCTGCGCTGTTAGCTGTAACCTTAAATGAACTAAGCTAATATATTCGTGATGGAAAACAATTCACAGTAAAACTGCTACAGTGAAAACACTACCTTTTAATTGCCACAACTGAGAAAATAAAACATAAAAACAGTGATTTTTCCCATTTGTTTAGGAACCACATGGTCCTTCAACTATAGAGTCACTAAAAGCCAGTGCACCTTCAGGGCTGGCAAAAAATATGAAGCTTATTACATAACAAACTATTAGGAGACCAAATGTGGAAAATAAGAAACTAGTGAAGTACACTAATCCTAAAGAAAGAGCCCAAGTTTACAGGGAATCTGTTAACTCTCTGGCTTGCTTGCCATAGACTAAAAACAAAAGTTCTAATTAATTTCATGGTCAATATAATCAAGTATTTTCCTTAACTGAACCAAATTACTAAACTGTATAAAATATTTTCCAGAAGAGTTATGTTTTCCTCAAATGTGATCAAGAAAACAGAGAAAGGTTACTTGATAACTACAAGTCAATCAGCTGAGTATTTGGTACCGGCAGGAGGAGTATATTCTTCTTCCGTCACTAGCCAGGCATCGCGCGCAGCCACAGAGCTAGTTCCTATAGCAGCACTAGTGATGGCTTCGCCAATAGTGAACTGAAGTTCTATCTGCTTGGCCTGCAGAGAAGGAAGCAAGAACCATGAACAGGAAAGGACATTCATTTCTAAAGAAAAGCTGCTCAGACTCTTGTTTCTTGAATGCTTTATTTTCACTCTTCTGCTTGGCTTAACTCCATGGCTGACAAGCAGGGGAGAGCTGGCGGAGTGCGACGGTAAGTATGACCAGAAGATCTTTGTGCAGACCCACGCTGCGCTCCTCACCTCGGGAGAGCACTTCCAAGCAATGACTGTTACTCTTTGGAAGCATAATACTGTCCCCATCTAGGAGGATAGGGCCTCTGTGAAGCCACAGAGATCTCAGTACAAACTCCTGCTGTCCCTTACCAGCTACATTCCCTCGTGGAAGCTTCTCTTGGCCTCAACAAAATACCAACAACTCACTTCATCGGGCCATAGATTACTAACTTCATAAAATGAAGTTGATGTACGTAGTGCTTCTACTGTAGAGCATGTCTGACTACATTTGCTGCACAACAGTAACCATTATAATTTACTAACATCTAAACTTACTTCATTAGCTTTTCACACTGACACTACATAGAACCTGCAAGCTACTCTCAGATGGCTCAGAAAAAGAGAATGATACAGCAAATATAAAATGTTAAAATTTGGCAAATCTGGATAAAGAGTTACCGAAGTTCTTCACACTACTCATTACTTCACTATGTGTTTGAAAATGTTTTAAAAGTCAGACATAAAAAATTCTATGTAGCATACAGTTAAATGTTTAAAAACTGATTTAGAAATTCTAACATGTTTCACCAATATGAATCACTGACCCAACCTGGAACTGAACTCTGCCTTACTTCCCTTTGATACTTTTCTCTGTTTACTGTGAATCACAAAAAATCTAAGAATAGGAGAAATAAGAGAATAAAAATAGCATATAAGGGACATGAGCACAGGACTCCACAAGGCACAGACCCCATTTTCCACACTCGATCAACTAAACCTTCTGATCTTGACAAAGTACCAAGTTAACACCATATGTTTCCTACTCTGAAGAGAATCGAAGTGCTTTAGCCCTACAGGCTCCCTGGCCAAAAGCTTCCATTAGCACTTTCAACCTGAAAAAAGGTTTTCAATTCAAGCATCTTTATCAGGGACTCACTTTATATTTCTGTACGCATTGGGAACAAAACAGCTGCCATTAAAAATAAAATCAACACCCCTACTACCTTTATATATGATGATACGATGCCCTCGAGTTACTTTAAATATTCAAGAAGAGAAACTAAACTAGGCACACAGAGGTTCACTATATTATCCTTCTATTTTTGAGTATGTTTAATAAAAGTTTAAAATAGAAAACTTTTATAACTTTGACCTGGGTGACTGCAAAGATGCTCTGCTTCTCTGGTTCATGCTTTTACACTTTTTTGTTTTTAAATTCATTCTTACACATACTCTCTCCACATTTTTTCCATGTTTCATGTTCTAGCTTTTCATGTATTTCTATATTTCTAAACTCTTAAAATAATGGCCTCAGAAGCAAGAAGCTATATACGTATATATATAAGCTTTCATTTATTGAAATAAAACTAGAATGGATTTTACAAAGGAAAACATGTAAACGCAGACATCACGAGCTTCTCTCCAAGGGGCTGTGTCACCGACACCTGGAAAGAATCTGATATGGGTCCATTCCTCACTGTTGGCTGGCTGAGCGCATTTCCTCTTTGCTCTTCACGCAAAAATTATGAAGAAAGGTCTTTCACACATCCAGTGATTTAGTCAGAGCTGTGCCTGGCACAATCACAAACCTAGAGCATCTGTAACTAAGTATGTGGTAAACAAATGAATAAAGGTCTAATTTAAAATCTTGCTGCATGTAAAATTAAAGTACAAATGCCTTTCGAATAAACAACAATCAGGTTACAATATAAATACCTCCACAGAATCCATCAGACCTTGCAAGAGGAGTTTCTGGTGAGGGAAACCTCCATCCCCAACTGGAAAGTAGCCCAGTGTTTGGATGGCTCGTTCTTTCATCTGTAAGAACACAATGTTTTCCTTTATAAAAAGTTCCTACAAGCTTTATACCAGAACAGCATTTCCAAATGCTGTTCAAACGATAGGAAGGGCAATCTGTTAATGCCTAAATCTTTACAGAAACACCCAATTTTAAAGAATTATGTCTAGAAGATTTTGAAAGTAGAGAGACATAAACAAAGTCTATTAAGGATTCGTACCTGTGACCAAAGAAAAAAGATAGCTTTTCAACCTGTGGGCTCCAGGCCCGAAGCCCTGCGACCGCACCACCTCTCCACCACGTTAACAGCCTTTACAGGCGCGTGACTCTAGGCAGCTGACTTCATCTCTCTGTGGCTCTCCCTTGTGATCTCATATAAAGATGACAACAATATATACTTCACTCAGCTTTCTGAAAGACTCTATTTCAATGCACAGAAAACACTTAGGATAATCCCTAGCACATTATAGTGGTTGGTAATGACAAGTTAATAATAGCTTATGAAAACTACTCTGCATGATGGTCTCAGAAAGATTTGAACAGTAGCTAGACCAAAATAAGATTATCATTGTTATTCAGCTTGCAGTAAATTGACTCTTGTGCTCATTAAATTATCTATTGTTCAATATTAAGACGCTTTGATTACAAAAAAATGTGTTGAAGTCTATGAAAATATTTCTCTAAACCTAAAAGACTATCAGCATCCTTTTCCTCAGATTATTCACACGGTTTAGTAATGCTAACTTCTTAAAACCAAACTGACTTCAGGAAGTTAATACTTAGATTTGCTCTAAAAATCACATAACTACTAAGCACTTTATTAACTACCTCTTGCGTTACAAAAGATTTCTTGATGAATTTAATACCCTATTTAAATCTTAAAAGTTAAGGGCCTAATTTGAATAACTGGATTAAAAGATGAACACACTACAGTTGTACATAAATTATTCCTAAAACGAAAACACTGAAGACTTTCTTGTCATTCTATTTTGCATTAGTAAACCCTCCAACCGCAGTGTCACTTATCTTCATTACAGTTCGTTTCATTCATTTACAAAAAGACAAAATTCTAAAAGAGAAGGAAAAGAGAAAAGAGACTTGCCTTATTTGTTTCTTTACTGGAAGGAATTCTGTTTAGCAAGCTTTCTACAAGACGTAATTTGGTAAAGCCAGCTCCTTCACTAGGAATTGGGAGTGGACCGTTTCTGCCAATTTCACCCAAGGCCGTACAGGCAGCAATTGCCAAGAGAGGTGATGTACTATCCAAAAATGAGCCTGTAAGTACATTTAAACGAAATAGAGAAAAATGGAGTATTTATCTTTGTGATTCAAAGCAATCAGCAATGTAGTAAAAACTTTTTTAAAGACAATAAAATAAAATCAAAGTCTACACTGGCACTTGTTAACATTTACTGAATAGTAATAAGATACCATTGTCAAGAGAACATAGTGTTCTTTTGGGGTTTGGGGGATTTTCTTTGGAGGGGGTTGGTTTTTTGAGACAGGGTCTTGTTATGCAGTTCAGGCTGGCCTTGAACTCAGAAGGTAGCCAGACTAGCCTTGAACTCACAGCGAGGGGCTGGGGATATAGCTCAGTGGAATAAGCACCCGCCTAGCAGGCGCAGGGTCCTGAGTTCAATCCCCAGTACCACCAAAAAAAAAAAAAAAGAACTCACAGCGATCCTCCTACCTCAGCCTTCACTGGAATTGCAGGTGTGCACGACCACACCCACCTATACTGTTCTGTTTTGAAAGTTTACATTTTTTCCCTAACAGAATAACTTCCCTGTCATATAGAAACACATAGAAAAAAAGTACAAAAAATATTTTCACTGTTACTAAAAATACAAATTTACTTAACATTCAATAAGTTTTGGGGGGAGAAAAACTGTGCCTTAAAGTTTAGTACTATAACAAGATATTAAAATTTAATATAATCAAACATTGCAACATCCCAGTCGGCACAGACGTTAACAACCTATTGTTTCTGTGGCGCTCTGAATGAGCTCCTCTCGCCCAGGCAGGGGGTCAGAATCTGTCTCCGGGTCTTGCTGCTCTGCCACTCGCACGTTCTTTTTGGCCAAGTGTCTTCCAATCGTGAATCCCAGTGCAAGTAAGCATCCATGCTGTACCTCGGGGCTCTGAATTTAACAACATAATAGCAAACATCTGTGTCTTTCTCGCACACAAATGAATATATTCAAACAACTGTGTTTTTAGAGTTATCTCTGGTAAAACATAACACCAAAAATAAAGCGATCACTCCAGGTTTAACTGGTATCAATGAGTCAAACTTAAGAAACACAAGAAAACTTGAGTTCTAAAACAAAACATCCTGAGAAGTTAGGCTGTCCTGATTCACTCCAGGATTTCGACGCCAGAGTCTCATTCACAGGCTCCTATAGTACTCATGCTTTCTCCTTGTAGCATACTGCAGTATCAAAACATTCAAACACACAGTGGCACCTCTGTTCATGAACTTAATTTGTTTTATGACTTTGAGGAAGACAGCTGCATTTGTATTTGTGCAGGGAAGATGGTCATGGTTGTGTTTGTCTCCCATTGTGGAATTCGCAAATGTGCAGCAAGTTTTTGCCAAATGCTTTTGTTTGGAAACCAAACTGTTTAAAAACAGAAGCGGTAGTAAACTAAGGTATTACTGTCATTTCTCCCTATTGCCAGAAAATGCAATGGGTAGATCCTAGTTCTAATTGGTAAAACCCTCATGCACAAGGGAGCCAACAGAGCACAATTTGGTTTTTTGATAAGCACAGTGAAAGGCAGCAGTAGATGTAGGGGGGAAGGAGCTAACATTTCCAAGCATCTGACAGTACGAGGGATCCTCCTAGATTTACCCAGCACTGTACTCAAAACAGGCCTTTCAGACAAAGCTCTCAAATCTGTGAAATGAATTAACTGAAATCTATCTCACTTTATCTTTGTAATCACAAAGTAAAGAGTTTCTCAGTTCACTTTACAGAAGGGGACTTAAAAACCAAAAGCAGTTCATTTGTATAAAACCCTATCTTCCATAAAAAAGAAAGGTGAGAAAACTGGTAACATACATGATTGTCTTTTGTAGTCTTTATAAGTTGTTCTATCATTGACTTCAACTCATTTCCCGAAACTGTTGACACGACCACAGAAAAAAACAATGCTGCCAACTCACGCATTTCTTCTTTACTGCTATTCATCAAACTCTGAGCAGTACAAAAAAAAGAAGCATATACATGATATATAACTCTCCTCCTGCTAATATCTAACATTTAAAATTAAAACGATGCATTTTAAGGTTCAAACTATTGGTATCTATGAGAAAAGAACACAATAAACTATTATTCCAGAACAGAAGCTGAATATATAATACCAAAATCTTAGGGGCATTTTCATCCAAGATACAAAAGAACAAAACAAGAAAAAAGTTATAAAAGACATCTAAAAGACAGGTCAGCAAACTTTTCCTATAAAGGGTGAAACAGGCTCTCTGGGTCATAGTGTATAGGATCACTACTGCAACTACTCCATTCTGCTACTCTGCTGCAAAATCAGCCACAGAACCACACATAAACAGAGGCAGATGTGGTGGCACACACCTGTGATCCAGCCCTCCCAATCCAGCCCTTGGGAGGCTAAGGCAGGAGGATGGCTGTAATGATTGACATACACTGTGTCAACTTGAGAAGTCTAGCAGCTTAACTAAGTAACTCAGTAACTGTACATCCTAGGGGATGGAGGACATGCTCTTAGCTCTAGGATGCTGTTCATAGTGTCAACACCAGCAGTAAAAGTTTAAGTGACTCAGCAGGGGGTCACAGTCCTCACTTGTAAACATCCTGAACCATGGCAAGAGGAGGGCACAGAGATGGCGTGAGTGCTACACCCTCCTGATGGCCGAGGATGGGTAGCCTACTTATAGTATAAGGGCAGAAAATAGGCTTGTTCTCCCCTTTTTGTTGTTGTTGCTTTTGCTGTCTTCTGCCACCTTGAACTGCTGCCCCTGTGCCCTGCCACCCTGCCTTAGAGCTGGCTGATTATGGTCTGAAACCTCCACAAACTGAGCTAAGTAAATCTTTACTTCCTTAGTATTAGATGTTGGGTATTTTGTCTCAGCAGCAATAAAGTAACTAAAACAATGTCGAAGAGTTCCAGGTCAGCCTGAACTACATAACAAGACCCTTTCTCAAAAAAAAAAAAAAAGCACAGCTGTGTTCCAATAAAACATTATGGACACTACAGTTTATATATATCATGAAATGTTACTTCATTTGACCTGGATAACCATTCTTAGCTTGCAGGTCATTAAAAAAAAAAAAAAAAAAAAAAGACACCCGACCATATTTAGCTCATGGACCACAGTATCAAAACTCAGTAACTATAGGATCATTTTAAAATCAAGAAATAATCATAAAGAAGAAAAAAATATTTTAAAAGTAGAAGCAAGTCCATAGATCAAATTTGCCAGAAAAGTAAAAGCCTTCCTATCTATCCATGTCCGTTACATTCGTATTTTTACACTTAAAAAGGTAGTGTATAGATTTTACCATAACTCAAGCTACATTTTCCAAAAAGAACTGCACTATGTACTATTACAAGTATACAAAACTGTGTAAGCCATATTTGTACTAAAAAAAAACCCTATTCATTATTTGCTGAAGGGGGGCTGGGGATATAGCTCAGTGGAATAAGCGCTTGCCTTGCAAGCACAGGGTCCTGAGTTCGATCCCCAGTACCGCAAAAAAAAAAAAAAATTGCTACATTATTTGCTGAAGTTTAAATCATCTTATGTATTTATTTGCTGAACTTGGTAAATTTTTGGTGTAACCATAGGAAAAGGAACTCGTGCCTGGAACAAATACCGGAATCACTCACATGGAGAGTGTGCCATTATCTATCAAAAGTACAAAAGCACATGTCCTCTGACCCAACAATAATACCGCAGGGAAATCCCTCTACAAAATGTACTTCCTAGTGTGCAAAATAGTATTATTCATTGAAGTGGACTGAAAGTACCCAGAAAATCATCAATAAGGATCTAGAATAAATCATACAATAGAAAATAATGAAACTGTTAATATGGAGCTCTACCCTAGCTACAGAGGAATAGCTCCAAGTTTTACTGTTAAGTGAAAAAAGTTTCAAATTCATGTGAACAGTATGCTTCCTTTCGTGTAAAAGCGAGAAAAATTAAAAATGATTTCATGTGCATGTGCATAAGTAAATTCTAAAAAGTGTACCACAAAAAACCCAGTGATGTCCTATGTACATGTGGTAGAAGAAAGATAGGGAAATTTAGGAAGTTGTGGGTATTTGGGTAGGTGAGAAACAGTTATAAGAAGATATTTTAAATGTTCTTTATTTAAACTACACAAATCTATTTTTTTTTTAATTTTTAAAACAAAAAATTTCATCTCTCACTCTCACCCACATGGGACAATGAGATATTTTGACCTACATGTGTTCCAGTGTTTGATGGAAATCTTCAAAATGACCTAAAGGCAGAAAAGGATATAGTAACACTGGTATAAGAAATCATTAGGTTAAAGTTTGAAACATCAGGATGCAAAAGGAAATACATAAGCGTAAGACATACCTTAATCCATTCTGTTTTATCTACAAACTTGGTAGCCAACTTTTCTGGATATACTGACACAGCTTCCAATAGGCAGTACATTACAGGCAAGCCTAAGTAAGAATTGAGAACCATTTTAAACTTCAAGAAAAGAAATGAATATACAAAGATCACCAAATTCCACTAAAGTGTAAGAGTACTTCTTAGCACAAACTCTCTCAATTCTTTAAAAAAAAAAAAAAAAACACACAACCTAAATACAGTATATGTTTCTTTTCTTTGTGGTACTGGGTATTGAACTCAGGGCCATGTGCACGCAAGGAAAGGGCTCTACCACCAAGCCCCAGCCCCAGCATGCACAGTATGTGTTCCAATATTATAGCAAGTTTGCAGATTAGTTATTAAAAGGGATATCCTATTCTTCACATCTACCTCCAATGTAAAAAATGTATATATCCAGTCAGCATTTCTCTCTGAAAAGACAAATACTATATCATGAATAAATCAAGTAAGTTTAGAAGAGAAACGAGGACTAATGACCAGTTACAGAAGTGAAAAGATCAACCTACAAAAGCAAAAATTTTGCTATAAAATTTAAAATTTAATTTAACATAATTTTAAGTTCAGTTTGTGCTTAAGTGATTGAAAATCTTTCCTTAACATCACAGCTTCTTACCTCCAACACCTGCTAATAGCTGCTGAAGTAGGCCGATATAAATCTGAACAGGGTTGGTTTCTCCACTCTTATTAGAAGATGATGAGGCTGTTGCCTGACTGCTTGACATTAAAGTCCGTATGTAGCGCCCAATCGCTGGTGCATGGTCTTGCATATCAGCCAAACTCTGAGAGGTGGGCACCACCCCCGCACTATGAGCAAGGCACATACGCAAATACAGAACTATCTAAAACCAAAGAGAGGAAAAGTACCACATAAATTTCTCAAAACAGTCAATGAATCAGAGTATTATTTATAATGAAAATTTCCGGTTCTAATTCCACTATCCTGCTTCAAAAAGCTTTCCCAGTCCTCATGAAAGCCAAAAAAAAGTGACTCGTATGTTAATTAAGTTATCATAGCAGCAAAATTTATATAATAAGTGTCTGCAAATCTAAACAATGTTTTTTAAATGGAGTTTTAGGGATTTAGATGGCAAACTCAACTTTTCCACCTTCTGGGTAGGGAGCGAACCGAGGGCCCTGCAATGTCTCCTCTGAGCCACACTCTCCACCCTATTCTTACTCAACTCCAAACAATATTATGTCTTATAATTTGTATAAATCAACAATCTGAAACCGGAAATTTCCTTTAATAAATGTAATGAATTCATTCTCTCTGACCCCAATAATATGTCAGCTTGAAAACTCCAATCTAACTGGCTGCAAAGCCCAGCAGTAAATAATGAACACAGAGCATCTGGTTCTTTGAGGGCTGGGGATGCTGCTCAGTGGCCCTGCACTTTCCCATCAGGAGTCAGGGCCTGGAAGGGAGGGACACTGAGATTATTACTGAAGACCTATTACCACACAAGTATTTTTAAATAAATACCCCAGTAAAGAACAATGACACCATGACATGGGTTTACCTATAAAACAAGAGATCACAGACATCTTTTGGGTGTTATCTCTTAGAACTTACAGGAAGGAAATGAAATATATGAAAAGCCCCACCTCTCCAAACGCCGCTGGGTTAAATGGAAGGACAGTGGTCCCAGTCATGTATTTGACTGGAGTTTTCATTCGATGGGAAGCCTAAGAAAAATAAACCCAAAACAAAATATAATTACTAAAAAATGGAGTATACATGTCTTCCCTCAACTCAAAATAACATTTCTAGCTATATTGTTTTCCAAGGTTCACATCTGTCTTTTTCTAATCAAACATTTTCCTATTCATCTTCCTGCCTGTTATGTGTCCCTTACACTATAAATGGCAGGATATGTTCACTTTCCCCCACATGTTCATTACTGGCTTACATTTTTAAAATAATAAACCTTACTCTGTCATGGCCACCCCAGCCTACCAACTGCCAGTTCTTTTTATTAATAGTAGTGATTTCAGAAAAACATGAGTACAAGGCACCTTCAAAATGGGAGTATGACTGTGCTATGAAAACAATCACAGCTACTGTGCACTGGCCTACAGCTCCCGGAAGCTGTGCACCTAGCAAAACCTACGCTCATCCACAGAAGTAAAAGGTGATAAGGCGCCCTCAACATACGGAAATAATCGCATATAAAAAGGGCATGATTAGGATGGGGTACCGTTACTGGCAATACTATACTCTGATCCACCAACAGAAACATTGTGCAAAATCAGAGATTTGCAAAAGCAGATGGAATCTGCTGGAACAACCGTAACTGCTCCTTGAGCATCCTTAAATTTATGATTCAATAGTGCCCTTAAAAATAATACGCTAGGCATGGCGATACATGCCTGTCATCAGGTTGAGGCAGGAGGATGGTAAGTTCAATTCCAGCCTAGGAAACTTAACAAGCCTGTACCCAAATAAACAGTAACAACAACAACAGAAAAGCCTTGTGAATATATAGCTCAGTGCAAAGGCCTTGTGTTCATTCCAATACCACAATGAATTAAGTAAATAAATAAAATAGTGCCCTTCAAAATACAAGGGAAGGAATGGAGCTGTAGTGTACGGTACAGCACTTGTACAAGGCACTGGGCGAGTCTCTACACAGCTAAAAAATAAAAAGTAAAATGAAAGCAGAGAGTCAGTATATTTTTAAGCATGTCATACCAAGAGAAAACAATTTTAAATATTACACAGCCAAAATATTCATGAGCATGCAATGAATACTAAGCCATTCAGATTTAGGTGACCCACAGACCAACTACATTTAACAACTATATGCATGTCTTCATGTCTTCACTGTGTACCTCTCTCAATGTAAACATTAACACTGCTACAGACATTACTACTGTTCAACAATTAGTGATTACATTTCTTCCTTTAAAATGTACAGCTTTATTTTTATAGTCTATTATATATCGTAAACTAATGATTTGAAGTTAAATATGCCATACCTTTTCTTGAATATAATACACCATTTCTGGGAAAGAAGGCATCTGCTTAGAAGCACCTTCATTTTTGTTTTTACCAGGAAGGCACCTTAACACTCGCTGTGCTTCTCCATGAACTTCTTCTCGTCTTTCAGAAAGACAAATAAGAACAAAAAATGAATTTCACCAACTGGCGAATTACCACTTGAAGAATAAAAACAGGAATTTCTTTGGTAGGGAGGGTTCTGAGAAAATATATATTCTTGACAAAGCAAACAGTGAGTAAAATAGTACATTTTTTCAGAAATTTCACCAGATTTTTTTTCTTTTTTTTTATTTTAAAAGTAAAAGAACAAAAACACTAACAAACATACACACAGTAGCACAAGAACAGTACAAAAACCGAACTACAGATAAGGTGGCAGGGGATCAACAATGGTTGTTATATTACACATTGGTAGCTTCAAAGTGTAAACTCAGGACAATACAGATGGACATACAAGATTGATCAAACAACTAATCACCGATTGTTTCCCACATCAATATGACATGAGACAACAGTGCAACCATGTCAGCCATCCCACACATACGTACATACCTACTCAGCTATCCCCCTCTTCCTCCTCTCCTTCCCTTCATCCCGATTGCTCTCTACCCTTGAGCAGTCTCCCTTCATACCTCCCAGTCTATATTCTCACCTCCAGGTTCCTACACTAATGATACTATACGCTGTTTGCACATGCACATCTGGTTTACCTCACTTATGAGTATGGTCTCTAATTGTGACCATTTGCCTATAAAAGCCCCTAGATTGTCTTTCTTTACAGCTGCATAATTTTCCATTGTGTAAAAATGCCACAGTTTTTTAATCCAGTCCTCTATGGATGGACATTTGGATTGTTTCCACAATTTACCTATTACAAATTGTGCTGCTATACACATGGGTGCACATATATCACAGTGATATGCTGTTTTCAGATCTTCTGGGAAAATCCCCAGAAGGGGGATAGCTGGGTTGAGTGGGACCTCCAGACCTAGTTTTCTGAGGAATCTCCAAACCGATCTCCACAGTGGTTTCACCAGTCTGCATTCCCACCAGCAGTGCAGAAGAGTTCCTATTTCTCCGCAGCCTTGCCAGCATTTGTTATTGGACGAATTCTTGATGCTGGCCAATTTACTGGGGTGAGATGAAATCTCAATGTTGTTTTCATCTGCATTTTTCGAATGACTAAAGATGTAGAACATTTTCTCATATATTTATTTGCCATTTGTATTTCTTTATCTGAGAAGTATGTATTCATCTCAGAGGCCTATTTCTGGATTGGGTTTTTGAATTTGGACAGGTTCATGTTTTTTAATTCTTTGTATGTTCTAGATAGAAGGCCTTTGTCCGAGGGACAGCCAGTTAGGATTTTTTCCCAATCTGTAGGTTTTCTTTTACTCTGCTGGTGATTTCTTTAGATGTGCAAAAACTTTTCAGTAAGATGAAGTCCCAGTTATTGATTCTTTGGAATGTTTCCCTTGCAGTTTGATTTTTGTTCATGAACTCTCTGCCTACTCCTATGTCTTCAACATTTTTACCAACCTTCTCTTCCAATAGATTCAGTGTTTCTGTTTTAATATTGAGATCTGTGATCCATTTTGACTTGAGTTTGGTGCATGGTGATAGACTTGGGTCTATTTTCAGTCTTCGGCAAGTGGCAAGCCAATTTTTCCAGCACCATTTATTGAAGAGACTATCTTTCTTCCAGTGAGCTTGTTTGGCCCCTTTGTCAAATATTAGGTGGCTAAGTGTTTTTGTGGTTGTGGCTATATCTTCCAGTCTGTTCCATTGATCCTCAGGTCTGTTTTTGAGCCAGTACCAGGTTGATTTTATTACAGTAGCTTTGTAGTATAATTTCAGGTCAGGGATTGTGATTCCACTTGACTTGACCTTGTGGCCCAGAATTGCTTTTGCTATTCTGGGTCCCTTCTGGTTCCACATGAACTTAAGGCATGTTTTCTCTAGATCTGTGATGTATGTTGATGGTAGTTTAATGAGAATTGCATTGAATCTGTACAACAATTTTGGTAGTATGGCCATTTTCACAATGTTGGTTCTTCCTAACCATGAGCAGAGAATGTTTTTCCATTTATTGAAATCCTCTTCGATCTCTTTTTTTCAGAGTACTGTAGTTTTCAATGAATAGATCTTTTACCTCTTTTGTTAGATTGATTCCCAAATATTTCATTTTCTTGGATGCTACTGTAAAAGGTATGCTTTCCTTAATTTCTCTCTCAGTCTGTTTGTCGTTTGTGTATAGGAACGCTATTGATTTTTGGGTGCTGACTTTGTATCCAGCTACTCTGCTGAATTTGTCAATTAATTGAAGGAGTCTTCTTGTGGAGTTTTTGGGGTCTTCCATGTAAAGTATCATGTCATCTGCAAATAGTGACAGTTTTACTTATTCCTTTCCTATCTGTATTCCTTTTTTTCTCTCTCTTGTCTAATTGCTCTGGCTAATGCTTCTAGAACTATGTTGAATAGGAGTGGTGACAATGGACATCCTTGTCTTGTACCTGTCTTTAAGGTGAAAGCTTTCAGTTTGTTCATTTAGTATGATGTTGGCTGTTGGTTTGTCATAGATGGCTTTGATTAAATTGAGGTAGAGGCCATCTATTCCTATTTTTTCTAGGGTTTTTAACATGAATGCATGTTGGACTTTATCGAAAGCTTTTTCTGCATCTATTGAGATGATCATGTGGTTTTTGTCTTTGGCTCTACTGATATGGTGTATTACATTAATTGATTTGCAAATATTGAACCATCCCTACATTCCTGGAATAAATCCAACCTGGTCATGGTGTATAATTTTCCTTATGATTCGCTGCATTCTATTTGTTAGTATTTTATTGAGTATCTTTGCATCTATGTTCATTAGGGAGATTGGCCTATAGTTCTCTTTCTTGGTTGGGTCCTTCTCTGGTTTTGGTATTAGTATGATACTTGCCTCCAGAAATGAGTTAGGGAGAATTGTTTCCTTTTCAATTTCATTGAAGAGTTTGAGGAGTGTTGGCATTAAATCTTTGCTGAATGTTTTATAAAATTCTGTTGTGAATCCATCAGGGCCTGGGCTTTACTTTGTTTGTAAGTTTTTAATGACATTTTGAATCTCATTAATTGATATTGGATTGTTCATGATTTTTATATCTTCCTGGTTCAACTTTGGTAATTCGTACATTTCTAGGAATCTGTCGATTTCTTCTGGGTTTTCCTTCCTATTGGAGTAAAGATTCTCAAAGTAGGTATTAATGATCTTTTGAATATCTATAGGGTCTGTAGTGATTTCATCCTTTTCATTCCTTATTGCATGAATTATAGTTCTTTCCTTTCTTTTTTTTGATAAGATTGGCTAGAGGTTTATCAATTTTATTTACTCTTTCAAAAAACCAACTCTTTGATTCACTTATTTTTTGTAGAGTTGTCTTTGTCTCAATTGCATTAATTTCTGCTCTAAGCTTTATAATGTCCTCCCTTCTTTGGGCTTTGGGCTTGATTTGTTCTTCTTTTTCTAAAAGTTTGAGGTGGAACATTAGGCTATTTATTTGTTCTCCTCTTTTCTTTATGTGTGAGTTCACTGCTATAAATTTTCCTCTGAGGACTGCTTTCATTGCATCCCACAGATTCCTGTAAGTTGTATTTGTATTTTCATTTGTTTGTAGGTACTTTCGAATCTCTTCTCTAATTTCCTCTGTGATCCATTGGTTATTCAGGAGGTTGTTGTTTAATTTCCAAGTATTTATAAAGCTTTTGGAATTACCTTTGTCATTAATTTCCAATCTCATTGCATTGTGGTCAGATAATATGCATGGGATAATTTCAATCCTTTTGCATTTAGGTAGGTATGCTCTATGGGCTAGAATGTGGTCTATTTTAGAGAAAGTCCCATGTGCAGCTGAGAAAAATATATATTCTGGTGTTGTGGGGTGGAAAACTCTGTAAACATCTACTAAGTCCATTTGTTCACACATTTAGTTCAGGTCTGTTATATCTTTGCTGAGTTTTAGTCCAATTGACCTGTCTCTTTGTATCAAAGGGGTATTTAGGTCCCCTATTACAATAGTATTATTGTTTATTTGGTTTTTTATGTCCGTTAAGATTTGCCTTACATAGTTTGGTGCTCCAGTATTTGGTGCATACGTGTTTAGGATTGTTATCTCTTCTTCTTGCAGTTTTCCCCTAACTAGTATATAGTGGCCGTCTTTGTCTCTTTTGATTGTTATCAGTTTGAAGTTTACAGCTACCCCTGCTTTTTTCTGGGAACCTGTTGCATGGAGGATTGTTTTCCAACCTTTGACTTTCAGTCTATGGATTTCCTTTTGAGTAAAGTGTGTTTCCTGTATACAGCATACTGTGGGATTCTGTCTCTTAATCCACTCTGCCAATCTGTTTCTTTTGACTGGTGAATTGAGGCCATTTACATTGATGGTTATAACTGTTATACGTTGGCTTATTCTTGTCATGCTCTTTACTTGATGTTGCTTTCCTACTTTTGCTGTTTAATTTCTTGTTCTGCTTAAGGGTTCCTTTCTATTGTTGTTCTTGGGATTGTGGTCACTTTTTTCTCTGTCTAGAATATCTTTCAGTACTTTTTGTAATGTTGGTTTGGCACTCGTGAAGTTCATCAGTTGGTCTTTGTCGTGGAAATATTGTATTTCTCCACTGAATTTGAAGGATAGTTTTGCAGGATACATCAGTCTGGGTTGGAAGCTGTTTTCTCTGAGAATCTGTAATGTCTCGCTCCAAGCTCTTCTTGATTTCATGGTTTCTGTTGAGAAGTCTGCTGTGATTCGATGAGCTTTCCTTTATAGGTGATTTGTTTCTTGTCTCTAGCAGCTTTTAATATTGTGTTCTTTTGCTGCATATCTGGAATCTTGACTATTATATGCCTGGGTGTGGTTTTATTTGGGTTATGGCTCATTGGAGTTCTATATGCTTCATTTACCTGCACATCAGTTTCTTTTAACATTCTTGGGAATTTTTCTGCTATTTCTCCAAATATTCTTTTTATGTCATTTGTGTTGCCTCCTGCTATTTCACTGATTCCTATTACTGGCACATTATTTCTCTTTGCTTTATCTTGCAGCTGTTGGATTGTTTTCTCCTGGTTCCTTGTTGACTTTAAGAGAGCCTTCCTTTCACGGTCATTAGCTGTCAGGCTATCTTCAAGATCTGAAATTCTATCTTCAGATTCATTCAAGTGGTTTTGAAGATGAGAAAATATATATTCTTGACAAAGCAAACAGTGAGTAAAATACTACATTTTTTCAGAAATTTCACCAGATTTAAAAAGTCATCTGGTTTGAACATTTAATCGTTGATCACAGATTTTTGTCAGTACGGAATACTATAATTCATTACACAAATAATGTGTGTACGCTTTCCCTTTATTAGAACCAAATCATAAATAAGTATAATACACTTTAAAATTCAGTGACTTTCCAGTGTTCTGTATACTCCATCCAAACTCTGACACCTAAATGGAATTCAGCAACAATTCTGTACAACTGATAACTGATAAATAACATCAATATATTAAAAAACATAAAACCCAACCAATTTAAAGCCACTTGAAGAATGGCCTGAGCAACAGTTTTATTCATATGTCATAAAAAAGTCCTTTTAAATCTATAATTACCTCTAAATTGGGTCGAGTTTTCCTAACAACACCTTGTAAGGAGCTGAAAAGCCTCAAATTGTCAGAGAATTCTCATTTGACCAGAAAAGTTTTAACTAACGGAAAACTGTTGAATCAGTTAGGTTGGTTTGGGTTTTGCAAATAAAAATACTTTTCAGCACTCAGAGATAATGCAGAGTGGTTCACAGCTCTGCTTACCTCAGTAGTCATATCCTGGCTCTAAGAGAACTACTAGCTTGGCTCCCAGGCCTGGGAACCCTCTGGCCTGGGGTTCAGGAAACCCAAGGCAGACAAGTGAGAAACAGCAGGCCACAAGGATCAAGACTGATAATCCAAAACCAAAATAACCACATCTAAATGGAAATGAATTAAGAAGCATCAGCCAAGATCAGAAATTGAAAGTCAGGACCCGGCAATACCACTGATATTGTTGAAATATTGAAAAAAAAAAAAAAACATATCAAAATATATTCAAATGGTAACAAAGGCATTACAGTTGGGCTGACTAGTATAATGAAACATTTATCAAGGAATTATGACCTTTTAAAAAATGGACCACAGAAATTTATCAGAAGGGATATTCAAATGATCAAAGGATACATAATTTTACTCAGACCACTCATCAGCACAAATGAGACTTTAAAACACAAAAATCTAATTTTCAAAATGCAAAAATTCTAAATATTAAATGCAATAATAATTTAATATTATGGAATATATTGGAGTGTCATGGATGATAGGACATCATTAGACAATATGTAACAGATTTAGTAGGACAATATCTAGCAGTAGATCTAGTAAGAGCTTTTTAACATGTCTACATGCACCTCATTAAACATATGTATAGCTTTTCAAAGATCCCAATCTTAGAAACATTTAAGTGATTAAAAAACTGCCCTCTAGAAATGTAGTAATACATAATTCAATACAAAATCCAATACATATCTCACTTAAAATCTTAGCATATTAGGTATAACATGAAACTCATCAAACCATCAATAACATTCTTTTTCTCCTACAACCTATTTTTAGAGCTGTAAGTATATTGCATATACAATTATATAATTTGCTTTAGTTATACTTCCCTATTTCATAAACGTATTTCCATATTATCTATATATCATATACTATAGATATACTTGTAACCCATATACATTATCAGTACAAATATATTGCACATGTGATCTACATGTGTAATTCAATCTATTGAATTATAGAATCCTCAAATTCAAAACTAACTCAAATTCAAATTAACACCATTTAGAAACTTACGGATCTCCTGCAGCTAGTAGGAGCAAGTATCTGGAAGGTATGTGATCTGAGGGAAACACTGTGCTGGCGAATTTCACAGCCACCTGTCGAACTTGAACTTCAGGCTATTGGACACAAAAACACAGAGACACCCACCACCCACCCCAAAAAAGAAAAGAAAATTTAATTCTCAGAAACTCCCTCTAGGTAAGTCACCCTAACAGTAAACAAATCAAAATTTAAGTTGACATTTCAATAAATATGTATCTAAATCAATAAATTATTTTGTTCAGTATCTTTGTTTTGATCATTTCTGGGCTAGGGATTGAAGTCAGAGCCTCAAGTATCCTAAGTACATGCTCTACCCCCTGAACACTAATTACAATGTTTTAAAGTTTTAGGGACAGTGGTATTTCATAGAGCAAATATTATATAAGGAGCTAAAAGAATCCTCCAAATAATGCAGGAAAGATCTACAATGACCATAATTAAACAATCTCTACATACAAGCACATTTCCAGCCTGAACCTTGGGAATGGATCGTTATGACAGTTTCTGGGTGCTATCTCTGCCTTCCCACTCAGTTACACAAGTGAAATGCAGGTGTTGTGCAAGGGATGGATTCAGAGATCACATTTGGAGTCCTTAAAAATTTGAAGCTCATTCTTGGATTAGTTCTAAAGTTAATACTACCTACAGAACAAAGACTCAACTACATTAATATATTCAACTGACTGAGATTAGTAATTTATAAAGTTCAACCAGAAAAGCAGATTTACAATCTACTGATCCTGAAGTTTTATTGTTGGGTATTTTCTTTCTAGGTCATTGTACCAGCCACAAACATAAGTGAAATAGAGATCTATTAAGAAATATATATATATTGTCCCATTCTTTCTGATATTCTTGCTGCTTAGCATTGCTTCAACCACATTACAGAGCAAGGATTTTAAGGATTAGTCTAAAACTAGGCGTGGTAGCACACATCTATAATCCCAGCACTCAGGAAGCTGAGGCAGGAGGATTGCTGCAAGTTCAAGGCCAGCCTGGGCTACACAGTGAGTTCAAGGCCAGCCTGAACTGCATAGAGAAATTCTGCCTCAAAAAAAAAAAAAAAAGGATTAGTCTAAAGTACATGATTCAGAGCCAGGAATGGTGGCAGATGCCTATAATCCCAGCACTCAGGAGGCACAGGATTGCCACAAGTTTGAGGCCAGTCTGGGGCTATATAGTGAGTTCAAGGCAGCCTGAACTACAAAGCAAGACCTTCTCTCAAAACAACCATCAACCAACCAAATAAATAAATCAATAAATAGGTTTAGCCTGGAGTTTAACTGCTCTTAAATGTAGTCTATGAAAAGAAAAAAAAAAAAAATGGCTTTGGCTTGTTACATGATTCTTCAAGAAAAGAACCAGATCTAGAAGCATTATGTAAGTATCATACTTGCTAGTAAGGGTACCATGGAAAGTTTCAAGCATTCTATTCTAATGAGCTTCTAGATAAGACTAAAAATCTTCATTAATGATCTACGCCATGTAAACCGGACACCAGGAACAGATGACAACAGGAACCTATACAGCAAGCTTTCTAAATACATTATGGTACAACTTAATCCTGTCATATTTTAATACAAACCAGATGACTTTTTAATATTTAAGAACTCCCTCAATATAAATGTATTAAATCATACCAGACTAATTTCAATAGGGAGTAATTTATATTAACCTCATAAATTTTTCTGTGATCATTCCCTTTTTCAATTTTCCCCTTCTACTCCTACAAATGAAAGGCAAATATATAAAGTGAATATGTGATGTACAATTTAATATTATGTTACATATTATATATGTATGTACATATATAGAGAGAGAGAGAGGAAGAGAGAGTGTGCGTTATCCCATATTCTTCTACAACCCTCAATGAAAGCCGAATAAAGAGGACTAGAAGAAGAGCATGTATGGTTGCACTGGCTTACTTCCTACAGACTCATTTTTTTACATACATTTTTCACTAGGGACCTGACCCAAAGCCTTGCACTAAGCTATATCCCATATCCCCACAACCCTTTCTAGGACAAGGTCTCACTAAATTGCCCAAGATGGCCTTGAACTTGTAATCCTCCTGCCTCAGCCTCCCATGTGCCATGATACCCAACATGTAATTTGTCTTTCTTTCCTTCTGCTTTTTTCTGATATTGTTTCTTACAGAATTTTATTTCAAAGAATTGTAGTGCTCAATTACCAGTTAAAAAGAGAAAATACTTCCAACTCAGAAAACATGGCAGTAAGAGTAGTTTTCCCACACAGACGTAAACATAACCACTGTGCAAAATACCACTCCTCCCCTAAAATCAAATTTCCACATGAGGAATTAAAAATAAATTGTATGTCAGAAAGTATTCCTCCTTATTTTCAAATAGTTAAGAAGAAAAGTAATTCAATGTTGTTCTTACAAATGTAAAATGTGGGGCTAACAGTAGCTCCATGGCAGGGCCCTTGTTAGCATGCACGCCCTGGGTTTGATGCCTAGCACTATGACACAAAAAGGAAGAGGCAACATGGACCAAACTAGAAGACATTATGTTGAGAGAAGCAGGCGTGGATAGACAAGTTCTATGGGCCCTCACCCATGTATGGAATCTGAAAGAGCCGACCTCATGGAGGTTAGAGAGTGGTTACTGGAGTACAGGTAAAGTAGGGGACAGGGAAGTGCAGCGAGAGGCTAGCCTACAGGCACCAAGTTACAGTTAAGACAGTGTGTTCTGTTGCATAGGAGAGTGACAACAGACAATAATAATGTGCTATACTGTGTATTTCACAAAAGCTAGATGTTTTAATTTCTCTCCACAAAGAAATGATACATGTTTGAGAATATAGTTGCTCTTACCAGATCTGAGTATCACAAGCGCATACATGTACTAAAACATCACGATTCCCTAGAAATAGTTTTTTGGCTCAACTGAAACACAGCCTTCTTTAACACGAAATGTGCATGCTCCCCGCACTGCTGTGCGCAGAGTTCGACCTACCTTTATTAGGTAGGAAGCCACGAGTGCCTCCATCAGTGTTCGCTGTGCTCCTTCCAAAGTACTGTAAGCTCCGACCATCATAGATAGCGCTTCCTGAATAGCAAGCCGAGTGTCAGGCTCTTCCTGCGAGGATAAACATAATGTTTCCCTCCCTGTTGATTTCCAGATGTGTACCCAAGCAGAAAGCATAAACTTACTACCTATTTCCCTACCTTACATAAAGCTTCAAAAAGCTGCTGTACAAGAGCTATATCCTTAGTGAATAGATGGGGCATTCGACTGTAAGAGAATAGAAGAATATAAGTACTACCACAAACTGTCAGGAGATGAAAAAGGGAGAAAATGAAACTATACACAAACTTTCCTGAACTCAACATTTTTAATCTCTAAATATGTCAACATCATTAGATTACTTCACGCAAGAGCTCAATACTTTTTAAATGAAGTATTTAATTCTTCAACTACAGTAACTTCTGAACTTACAAACATTTGAGTCACAAACTTTCACAGGTGCACTGTATGTAAGATTCACAGATGTACTATGTATGACTCACTTTGTTGGATTACAAACAAATCTGACTTACAAACATTTTCCCAGAATAGAGCTTGTTCATAAGTTAGGAACATACTATATTTAATTCACATAACTCTTAATTTTTTATAGATATATGTATATCCCTCAGATGTTTTTTCTCTAATATTCCATGCATTCAGTTAATATTTCTGATTTTAGCATGAAGAGGTAAGACAAAACTGCAATTTAAAGCCTATCACAGTAAGAGGATTTGCTACTTCACAGCAATAGACAAGGTATAAGGTTTACCAATACGCCTATACTGTTAAGTGGATCTGAGATTTCTTTCTTCTGAACCCAAGCTTTTTGCTTTGCACAGGAGAAAAGAGCATTGATTTAGACTGTGAATCTGTGTAGTCTAAATATAATATAGAATTATAGAATATAGAATCTGTGCTTGAGGCCAAAGCAGCACAAAGTGCCACAGAGAACACTTTACCTCTCTCTCTCTGCTTTAAAGAAGATGACTGAAATGAGTAAATTGTAAGCAAAAAAATAAAACAAATCTTCTTCTGAAAACAGAACCACTCAGAATTGTAAGGTAAATGCTGTGCAAAAGAAAAAAGAAACTTGAACACAGGGATTACAAAGTTTAGTAGTAAGTAATAGTAAGAACTTAAAATCCGTCAAATGTCTCTGGGGTACAAAAATTGTAACCCATTATGACGAAAATTCAACTTAAAAGTCTTTCAATACTTATTTAATTAAGCAATGTATTGCTTAATTTAATTTGGCAATGTATCTTCAACTGTAAATTAAAATGTCATCTTTTTTACTTCCACAAAGAAATTTTTAAACAACACATGGCCATTAAATACATTTCCTTTCAGAATCACAAGAAATTTATTTCTATCCATTATTATATTCTATACAATTTTTGTGTTTGCCAACAGGGTATCTCTCACTAAGAAACAGTTTACTCACCTGGAAAGTTTTCCAACAGCTGAATACGCCATTGACAGTAGTTTAGGGTCCTTGAAATAAAAAAAAAAAAAAAAAAAAAAAAATGGAGGGGAAAGGAAAAGAAAAAAAGAACAAAAAAAAAACAGACAGAACAAAAAAACACAGTGAACAGCAAAACCTTTCGCTGAAATTATATGCATTATTTTATTCCTTGTAAAACCTAGATCTCACTCTGCCTATCTATAAGATAATGGCCCCTGAACAAGAAGTATGTCCAAACCCAAAATCAGGTGCACTGTGCTCACGTCAGCAACACATGTACAGAATCAATCACACTACTAAAAGGAAAAACAAAATGAAAACTGTGTCCCAGTTCATTCCAAAAGGACAGTGCATGGTAATATATGAAAGGTTTCTCTTAGCTAGTGCAAAGTTCAGGATATTTTCAACATCAGGTATCCTACAAACAATATTCATCTTCAACACACTAGAAAAACAGCTCATTAGAAAATTCTAGGAGCCTCTGTTTCACAATAAAACTCCAGTAATCTGAAGAGTCACCTGAAAGTCTGCACTATAATAAATTTCACCCTCATCTCTGCCACCATAACAAAGTAAGGAAGCCAGCAGCACGAGATGAATGAATACAGTTCCCTCCTGAAGTCACAGGCAGAAATTTCATTTTATGCAAACCACCAGTCTAACTGATTACTCAGAACACAGTAACTTATGCCAGCTGAATATTGTACATTTAACCTAGGATTCAGCCTTCCAGAACTGAATGGTAACTCTTACGGATTTGATAGAAAGGCATGCAGATAGATGTCACTTGCAGGTAGGTTTAGGGTTTTGTAGTTAATATAGAACATCTAACCTCTTTTGAAACATGCAATTTCTCTCCAAAAGCCACAAAGTATTTTTATTTCTATGAACCACTCTAAAGCACCTGAATATCTATATAATAAAATATTAAAGATTCTGTAAACCTTAAAAACCAGGGAAGCATTATTCAATGGGGAAATAAAAAGGGAACCAGGCCTAACACTGCTACATAAAGTGAACAGCTTTTTACAAATAATATTAACTGCTAATGTCACCTGACTGTCCTGAACAATTTCTGTATACTAATTCATTTAATCATCACAATAACCCAGTGAAGTAGTACTACTTTAATTTTTCTGATAAGGAACAGAAGTCCACAGAATTCAAATAATTCAACCAAAGAACAAAACTAAAAATTCAAATTCAATTCTAACTTCAAATGGCAAGATCTTAATCTCACTATAATATTACAAATACGCACTCATGTTTAGCTAAGACTTAGAAATTAATACTAACTGGAATCGAGAAATCTTACCTTTTCATTTTTGCAAATTCTCCTGAAATATTGGAGATAGTAACAGAAGTACAGTAGTGAAAAACAGGATTCCAAAATCTATAATCCAAGGAATTCTCATTCCACTTAGCTTAAGGAATCAAACATTTACTGAATGCATGTTTTGATAAAATTTTGAATCAGCAAATTTTTAGCCCCTAATAACTAACACTGTTTCCTAATATAAGCCAAATCCAAATAGTTTCATATTTGGGAAGTAAATTGAAAATTAATTTCAATTAATCCCTTTTTTTTTTTTGCATAGTACATAGAAATAACATAGAATGCACTTACTTTACAACATGTTACTTAAAGAAGTGGTAAGACCCTGTCATGACTTGTATCAGGTTTTTTTTTTTTTTTTTTTTTTGTGGTCCTGGGGATCGAACTCAGGACCCTGCGCTTGCTAGGCAAGCGCTTATTCCACTGAGCTATATCCCCAGCCCAACTTGTATCAGTTTTAACACTTATTTCTTTAAAAAAGCAAAAAACATGGCAGTTTTTTTTTTTATCTGCACCACTTCAAATGAAAATGTTAATAAACAGTAAACAGCAAACATTAATTACATCAACAGGTACATCAGAAAATAAAATATAAAATGTTAAAATTTAAAATTCACTTACTTCTTTATATTCATTGATTAGCTTGGTGAGGCCATTCAAAAGCATTGGGCCTAATGGCTTAATCTTGATTTCTGGACAGCTTTTGAGGAAACACAAATACACAAAACAGGTTGAAAATTACATGTATTTTCAGCTGATTACTTAAAGATAAGTGAAATAATCAAAAACATGAAAAAATTTTAAGATAAACAATCATGAATTCTATCTAGGTAAGATAGGTAAAAAGATATACTTGAATCATCTGATCATTCGGTATTTGAAAAGAAAGAAAATATTCAAAAAACTTACGTTATGCAAATGTGATGTACAAACTGCAGGGATAATGTTCTTAGCTTTGAATTTGTATTTGTACCAAAAAGTCCATCATATACAACCTATGCAAAAGGAGAAAAACCAAGGACATTAATCAGTGAAAATAACAATTTACTATTTTTGAATAGTAGTCAGAATAGTAGATCTTTTGCACTATAAATTGCTTTTCAAAATTAATGCAGTTCTGTTCAGTACACACAAGCATTATTAGCTGACCAACTTAGAAACTAGTCAGTAGTTCCTATCAGTAAGTCTGTGGTGTAACCTAATCAACACATGGTTGACCTCACCAAGCTGACAAAACTTGAGATCTACCAAGAGGAAACAAGGAAGAGCTTACATTGCAATGCACCACTCTGCCATTCATACCGCACAAGTAACACTAGAAACAAGATCAGTTGGAGGGGTGATCAGATTTCTTAATTATAGAAAATATCAAAATTTAAACATTGTACAACTGTGTGGTCAGGGTAAAGGTGCTCCAAGTACTATGTAAAAAAAAATTTTTAAATCATGTAGATGAGTCCTGTGCACCATCCAGTAAGCTATAATATTAAATATCAACACCAAGGATATCTAAACCCCTCAAATTCTTACTTCTTATGGGAAAAGTTATTCTTCTGACACTCAAAAACACAAGATCTTTAGCCTCCCTCCCAAAACTACTAATAGTATTCTCCTCTTACTTAACAATAACATGTGGGCTACAGATCGTCACTAAGTACAACTGCCATTATGCTAGTTATCCTGAGACATTAAAAAAAATAAGCACTTCTATCAAAGCATTCAATCTTGTTGCGAAGTTAAGATGTATACACATTAAAAATGATACAGCACAAAATACTATTTGGTGATACATTATTTGGAACAGACTTTCTATAGAACATTAACCTGATAATGTCACATTATACATAATAATGTAAGATAATAAAAACAAAAATGAACTGGAACAATAATATCTTGGGAGAAAAAATAAAATTTATGGTAAAGTACTGTATGTGAAGAACTGTGCTGGGGGCTTTTGTATGTTCAAAATCAAGGTGAAGCAACACATGTCTACTTCAGGGGTAGGTGGCAAGAAAGAACAGACTCGTTCAAATGGTGCCTCGACGCTGACACCAACGGACAGATGAAGAGGGGGAAGGGCACGCTCTGCAGGAGAATGGTAACACTCATCATCAGAAATGGGACTACAGATGCCTGAGACCCTGGGCTCGATCCTCAGCATGACAGAAACAAAGAAAAGAAAAGGAAAGAGAAGAATGCTTATGGGTAACAGGTAACAAAAATAGTTAATTTTAGCTTGACTGATTTTTAAAATAAGTAACAGAAAAAAAGTGTCAATCTATTGGAAGTATACGAATTATTTTCCCCCAAAATTCCAGCAGTTTGTAGTGTGATGTACTGTTACAACAATCATATTTTACGAATCAAAATTATCAAGATATTATATGAGAAACAGTGCTTGAAAATTGAAATCTGAGATCTGTAGAAGTTTTATGTTTATGGAGACATAGACAAGAATTTCAAAATTATTCAAATATTAATGTCTATTTTCACCAGGCACTGGAAATAAAAGTTTCACCACCTGAAAGGATGAAACAGGCATATAAAAAAAATAACTCTTAAGACAGAGAGATGGTAAGGACAGAAGTCTGTCCTCACCACACACTGAAAACACAGAGTAAGAGTGTGTTCAGCGTGGCCAAAGGAGATGAGGCAGAACGGGAAACACCTCAGCCAGGAGACGGCACATTTAAACAAATACTAAAGAAGGAGTACATGTTTAACAGAATAAAAAGCAAAGGGAAGCATCACCAGTGAAGACACATAGTCAAGAAGAGAGAATTTAAGGAGCTACAACATTCTAGCGGAGCACAAGTGCAGAGCACAGGGTGGTAAACGGTGAGACTAGAAGGGAAATGACTGCTAACCTCACCCCATTTACTAAGAACTTAACTAAATGAGTATCAGTCTTTGTATTCTAAACTTTCTCTCTATTAGTCATTTTGCTTTGCCAGGCCTGGTGGCGCAAGCCTGGCATCCCAGTACTCAGGATGCTGAGGCAAGAGCATAGCTGCAATTGGAGGCCAGCCTCGGCTTCCACGTGAGTTCAAGGCCAGCCTGAACTGCTTAGTGAAACTGTCTCAGAAAGACCCCAAAACATTGTGTTGTCACAACATTGTTATGCAGTAGGCGCTACTGCAGATAGGAAGGGAAGGGAAATGAGAAGGGACGAAGATGGAAAGGAGGTGAGCAGACAAGGAGGGAGGGGAGATGGAAGAGAAACAAGAAGGCAAGGGGATGAAAGGGGAGGAAAGCGGCAGGGAATCAAGCAGGGAAGAAAGGAGGGAAATGGGAGAGGAGAGGAGGAAGCGAGGAAGGAATCGGAGGCTTCAGATCAGAACAAAGAAGCTGACACTAGAAGAAAATGACAGACTATATGCTTTATAAACATTGATACTAAAAAAAAAAAACACTGTTGTCATCACAACTCAATTCACAGCATATTACAAAATACAAACAGATGGGCTGTACTCCTGAAGTCCAAGAAATTCAACCTACAAAAATCAATCAATATAATAATCCACATTAACAAAACGAAAGGGAAGGAGAACGACATGATTATTTCAACTGATGCTAAAAAGCAGTAACCAAATTGAGTGATTAAAACAAATTCAACCAACCAGAAATAAAAAGAAACTACATCAACATACTGTCAGCCATCTATGGAGACAGAGGAGCAAGAAGACAACGGAGTGCAATTCTCCAGAGTGCTCTCCCCACAGACACCCCAAGCTGAACAGCTATGCACACGCCAAACTGCCTTCACAAGAGCTAAAAAGCTACAGTAAGAGACTGCAGTATCTGCTTTTAGTATAACAAAAAGGAAAAAGCACATTGAAAAAGCCAAGAAGACAGGAACTGCCAGGCTCACACCTACCCCACTCTAAGCATCAGAGAGTAATGTCTCCTGCTTGGGAAAAAGCAGGGAAACTAGGTCTAGGCCTCTGACTTGAAACCTAGTACCAGGCTCACCCCTGTGAGATCCCAGGCTGTGCAGAACCCTGTGATCCCCACCATCAGACCAATACCTGCAGCCAGTAGCATTAGCCAAGCAGATAGAGGCTGCCTCCTTCCGCCTTCTAAACCCAGGAATGGAGCGCGTAGCGGAACTACCCACTACAAAACAGGGCACAAAAGCTAGCATAAAGACTTTGTCTTTGAATCCAGTACCAACCCTGCAATAGCAGAAACCAAAAGTCCCATATTCAGGCCAGAGCTCACAGAGCCTCTAAACCTGCCCCAGCATCAACTGGGGACATAGTACTAGTGAGGCAGATTAGAGTTTCAGCTCACATCATTGCCAGTCTTGGAATGAGGCTCAGAGACACACACACCTGCTCTACAAAAACAAAAGTCCTTGCAGCTGTGAGCAGGTGCACTGCAGCTTAGATCAGCCTAGGTGACCAAGGGACTGCCTTAATCCATACTACCTCAACCTCAAGCAGCACAATATGAAGCAGCACTCCATTTGCCGGGGTAGAACGTGGTAGTAAGCTCTGAGCTTTGCCCTGGACCTCTGCCTGAAGACAGAGCCCCAGTGCCAAGAGAAGACACTCAGCCCCAGCCTACCAGACTTCTACTCCAGTTAGCACCACTCGTGGCTGACTGCAGCAATTCCTGGACTATGAGTCCTCTCGGCAACCAGCTTGAGAACACTTTAGCACCTTTAGAACACTACAGTGTCACCTAAAGTCAAGATAAGCTACCAAAATCTTAACACATAGTAATCAGGATGACAGACCTCTCAGTGAATTTAACAAAGTTAAATTCCGTTTCAAGGTAACCCTGTGAGCTTAAGAGAAAACAGAAATCTTTCAATACCCTAACAGAGAAACAACAGAAATAGAAGCAATTTTTTAAAAAATTAAAAAACAAATTTAGCTGAAAATTACACTCAGTAAAAATTTAAATGCCATAGAAGGTATCAACAGTAGGACAGGTCACAGTAGAATTAGTGAGCTCAAAGACAAACTACTTGAAAACACTTTGTCAGAGGAAAAAAAAAAAAGGACAAAGAGCAATAAAGAAAGTTTACAGGAACTTCCACCCAGTAGTAAGAGCAAATATTCAGGTAACTGGGGAGCAAGTGAGACTTAAAAATGCCAGAAGGATAAGAAAGCTTACCCAAGGAAATAATAATAGAAAACTCCAAACTTAGCAAAGGGTACACATACCCAGATGCAGGAAGGCCAGAAGTTAGTCAGATTTAATGCAGCTATGTCCACCCAAAAGCACTGTATAGTTAAGCTCTCAGAAGTTAAAGATTTTGAAGGCTGCAAGATAAAATAAATAACTTCTAAGGGTGTCCCAATTCCCACGAGGGCAGACTTCTCAGCAGAAACATACTAAGCCGAAAGAGAATGCATGAGATTCTCACAATGAGAAAGGAAAAGACTACCAACCAAAAGCACTGTCCCCAGCAAAGCTACCCTCTAGAAAGGAAGCAGAGATAAAGACACTTCCAAGCGAAAGTTAAGAGACCGTATGTATCTCCATCAGATATGTTTTATTTTAAAAAGCTAGGCTGGAGATGTAGCTCAGTGGAAGAGCGTGTGCTCAACGTAGGTGAGGTCTTGGGTTTGATTCTTTGGGTGGGGGTGCTATGGGGAGTTCTTGAACCTGGAAGAGACACTGAGAGTAAAAACTCATGGGAACATATAAAACTCATTACTATGGAGTAATCATGTATACAAATTAAGAATGCCCTACAACAGAAACATGGGTTAGAAACCTTTCATGTCCTTAGTATGAAAACAAAACAACAGACATATGGACCTGGGGTGTGGCTCAGTGATAACAACACTTGCATAGTAAGTGTTTCGATCTCCAATAATGCAAAAAGAAATGAAAGTCATATGTAAAAACCACATAGTGAACATAGTAATGACAGAAAACTAATGGGCTTTCCTCTAAGATTAGGTATAAGCCAAAGACAATTGCTTTTGCTACTTCTATCCAAAAGTGTACGAAGTTCTAAGCACAGCAATTAGCCAACGGGGAAGGAAGAAGGAAAGGAAATATTCAAATTGGAAAGGAGAAAATAAAATTAGCCCTGTCCACAGATGACATGCTCTTAAGCATAAAAACCTAAAGATTTCACACAAATAAAATCTATTAGAATTAATAAATGACCTGGCAAAGTAGTAACATATAGAGTCAATAAGCAAAAACAACTTCATTTCCACACAATGATGACTAATCTAAAAAGGGAAATTAAAAAATAGTTCCATTTACAAAGCATCCAAAAAAATACTTAGAAATTAACTATGGAAGTAAAAAAGACCTGTACGATACAAGTTACGGAACATTTCTAAAAGAAATCTTTTAAAACATAAATAAATGGAAGCATATCCCATATTCACGGGCTGAAAGATTTAATGCTGTTAAGATATAAATACTACTAAAGGCTATCTCCAGACATAATGTAATCCCTATAAAATCCCAATAATGTTTCTTACAGAAATAGAAAACCCCATCATAAAATTCACATGGGATCTTGAATATCCAAACAATTTTGAAAAAGCACAAAACTGGAAGGCTCACACCTCCAGATATAAAAACTTACTACAAAGCTATCACCATCAAAACAATGTGGTACTGCTAAAAGCACATTTTTAACATTCTCATCACAAAAATATAAGCTCAGTAACACATTAATTAGCTTGACTGAAACTTTACACAATGTACATGTAGAAAAATATCACATTAAATACATAAAAATACACAGTTATCATTTCTCAATTTAAAATAATGCTATAGTGGCACAGGACACGTAGATCAATAGAATAAATTAAAAAGCCCAGAAGTAAAGCTGCACACGTATGAGCAAATGGCTTTTGATAAATGCCAATACCATTCATGGTATTTTTAACAAATAGCGGTGGAAAAACTGGATACTGATATGGAAAAGAATGAAATTAGACCCTTAAAAACCCAACTCAAAATGCATCAAAAACCTAAACTTAAGAATTAAATTATAAAACTCTTTAAAAAAATATATAGGACAAAAACTTCACAGCCCTGGATTTGACAACAATTTCTTGGATGTGACACCAATGGCACAGGCAACAAAATAAAAAGACAGCCTGGATATCAAGAATTAAAATCTTGTGTGCAACAAAAGACAATATCAAAATGTATCTTAAAAGCAACTCACAACGAATAAAAACAATTGCAAACTGCACACGCAGAGGCTGGGGTGGACATGGGAGCAGAAATGAGGGGCTGCCATCTACTAGGCGCAGAGCTTCAGTTTTGTAAGGTAAAGAGCTATGGAGACGAGCAGTGGTGAGTGTACAGCATTATGTATTTAATACCCATGAACTGTATACTTGAAAATTATTAAAAATGGTAAAATTTTTCTTGGTAAATTTTATGTATGTTTTACAACAACAAAAAATGCAAGAAAATGAGCAAATAAATATAGATTTAATTACACCCAAAAACATCTGCCACCATAGCTGAGCCAATTATGACTAAGATAAAAGGCAAGATCTTTTGCAGAGCTTACATCCTTCGCTCACATAAAACACAAAGATTTCCAGTTGCAAATATGACTCTAGTGGAAATACAGAAAACAGAATGGATGTGGGGCAGACTAGAAGCAGAGAGACAAGGTAGAAGGCTTCCGCATAGCCAAACTAAGAAGTAACAGCCTAATTAATACCAGCCTTAGGCAAAAAAACAAAAAAAAGAGCAGGAGCAAGAGCAAGAGAGAGATGAAAACATTAAGAAGCAAAAATCAAGAGGAACTCGCTACTCCCTTCAGTGTGAGTTTCAGTAAGGATGATTTCATTTTTTTTTCTACTTAAATGACTAAGTTTCTGGTGGTACCACTTCTGCAAAAAGAGACACACACAGACACACACAGTTTTAAAGGGAATATTACAAAAAGTTTAGGGTAAATGGGAACTATACACACTCTATATTCTGAAACAAATTTTTAAAAACATTTCTACAGAAAAGCAACCGAAAAAAGAATCTCATTAATCTTTATATATATATCAATCTCATCAATATACCTTAACACAATTGTTTCTCTAATAAATACACATAAAAGTTTATTCAGCTCAACTATGTTTCTCTGGAAAAAACAAAGTACCTGGATGTTAGCTGGAAACGTTTCAGCAGCTTGTCTAGAACGAAGGAGATGAGGAACAATCTTTAACTTGACTCTAGTACTGACTGGGTCCCTTTTTAGCTCAGGCTTCAGAACTGCTCCCTGTAAGAAATATGTTTAATTATGACTGAGTATCAAAATTATGTTATTACCTAGACTCTCAAAAACTACTGAAGACTCCCAATCTTTAATTTGCATCAGCATTTCTTATACTAGATATTAAAACTGAGAAATTTTAAAGTGTATTTATTTACTTAGAAACTAACTCATTATAAACTTTCACAGATAATATTTTATAAGTATTTACATTTTCTAAAACACTGCAGTGAGGGCACAGCATTGTTTCATGCTTTGTGCAATTATCTCAATATCCATCTTACTAGAAGACAGCTGGATTCTTACATATTCTTTTGCATTCAACTTATGTTTTTTAGGTGAAAGTAAAAGTATGTGATGAGAACCAGCTTGCACAAGTATGCTGTGTTATGGTTTGTGTCTACACGTCCCCCCAAAGCCTCAAGCAGTCACAGTACTTTTTCAGAGGTGGCTGAATCTAGACTGTGCGGTGCTGGAATTAAGGGTGTGTGATTAGTACATCCGTCCACTGAGTTTGGCACAGCTCTGGCGGGAGTAAGGGTATGAGTGCTACCCCCACCCCAAGGCGGGGAGCCTGCTCACCATGTAAGGGGCAGAGAGAGGCTCGTCCCTCCCTTGTTGCCTTTGCTGTCTTCTGCTGCCATGATTGGTTGCAACCCTGCCATGTGCCACCCTGCCTTGGAACCAGCTGATTATGGACTCTACAAACTGTGAAACCTCTACAAACTGTGAAATAAATAAACCTTTCCTCCTTTTAACTTTGACTCTTGGATATTTTGTCTCAGCAATGAGAGAAAAGTAACCACAACATACCATTAGAAAAGTAGAGATAACCTTAGCCTCTTCAGGTAATGATAAATCTTTTTGATACTATACCAAAACTTGACATACAATAATTTCTTAAAGGTTAGTTATAATTTGGAGTTTAAGACAAACCACTGAGCTCTCACATACTCTGTTTTACTAAATAACATCAGTCTGCCTGCTTGCACTCTCAATGATTCCTACACTTGTGCTTTCTGTAATATCATTGGTCATCTGGAAAATACTGAGTTAAGCAAATGTTTCATCCTAACACACAAACCCACACCAAAACATCATGTTCATATTATTACCAAACTCATTAGGAAAGGCCATAAGAACTGATAAACTCTCAAATCACTGTGGTGAGTTCAAGTTTCCTACAACCCCACTTTTTCCTTGAATCTTCAACTTTTCATTATTCCCCAAAATCGTATGTTTTCCTTGCAATGACTTCATTTTTTCTCTCCAGGGACCATATCTGCCCAAAACGTATCTCAGTAACCATAGTGAAATAATTTCTCCTGCTCCATCAGGCTACTAATTAAGCTGAGTTTTATTCTCACTCTCTCTCCCTTGTTTTTGTTTTGTCTGAGTATATGCTGGTAAAGAACAGAACAGTTGCTATTATTTAGCGACACGAATTTGCTTTGATTTACATACACCCCCCGCTGCTTCTGTACTAGGCATGTAAATATCCAGTTTCTTAAAAGGTAGATAATCTCTTTCCTTTGCTAAATAAGCTCCCTGACTCCAAAAGGGACCACTGACCACACCCTGAGAACCACTCTAATCTAACCCCTTCATTTTCTCCATGAAGAACATGAGGTCCAAAGAAGATCTGTGATTAGTCAACCCTCTCCTCCCCAACACATTCCTGTGCAACCGTTCAGGGTTAGAATTCAGGGGTCTCAATTCATTATTCTTTCTGTAATACCACAATCAATTTAATCTAATTGGCACTAATATGGTTTAAAGAGCAAGAAAAACAAGGAAGCAAACATACCAACTTGTATGTCTGAATATGAACATGGAATATTTTTAAACACAGTGAAGAAGCTGGGCATGCTGGTAATCCCAGCATGCAAGAAGCTGAGGCAAGAGGATTGTTTCAAGTACAAGGCCAGACTAAACTACACAGCAAGACCCATTCTCAAAAGCAAAACAAAACAAAATAGTGAATAGAATTTGTTACTGATAAAGATTTTTATTTCAAGGCTGCAGAAGAATCCATTTTTTGTTCTAGATTCTAAACCAAGGATCAGCAAACTACAGCCCTCGGGACAAATGTGGCCCATAATCTGTTTGGATATGGCCTATGAATTAGAACCATTTTTACTTTTTTGTTGTTTTGTGTTCTGAGGCAGGGTCTCACTGTGTAATCCAAGCTGGCCTTAAACTCATTATGTACGTCAGGTTAGCCTCAAACTCACAATCCTCCTGCCTCAGCCGCCCAAGTGTTGAGATTACAAGTATGCTCCACCACACCCCACTTACATTTTTTAAATGGTTAAAAAGAAGGATCAATACTTTGTAACACATGAAAATTACAGGATATTAAAATGTCAGCTTCCACAAAGTTTTACTGAAACACAACATGCTCATTTAGTTATCTACTATAGAGTGCTTCTTTCCTGTTAAAAAAGAATTGAGTAGTTGCAGCCTCAGAAGCAAGAGGTCTGAAAAGCCTCAATTATTCACAGAAGTTTGCTAACGCCTAATCCAAACAATATATCATTACTTAGGCACCCGAACTGAAAACACCAAATCTAGTAAATACAGTGACTAGAAGATCTTAATTCATCTAGATTAGCATAGTGTAAAAGCTAGTATTCAACATAGATTCAGCTTATATCAAAATGACTAAGGCAAAACATACAAATGTACACACCTCGCATCAACAGAATGTGTTTTATGGCTAATGTGAGAACAAATGAAAACCGCCTACCTCTTTTGTCTTCAGTGGTATATCTCCAAGGTACACCTTGTACATCTTATTGATGATGGCAGGATTATTCCAGTCAATTAAACTAGGGAAGGTTTCAGTACAAAATGTTAAAGTTACTTTTCCCCCCATATTAATGATTGCAAAAAATTACAACCCCAATACTTGTTACCGAAGGAATATATTAGAAATACACAAATGAAATGGGCAATGGATACTAAAAAAGGAGATGAAGGGAACTAGCTTCTATCAAAATTAGCTTTAAAAACAAAGCAAATCACTTATCCCACCTTGATTCAACAGATCATTGTAACCAATAACCCAATTTGGTACCACACGAGAAAACTGGGCTGTATTCCTAATGTACAGGGTCTCAGGGCCAACGTCAGAGTTGCTCAACAGAGCAAAAGTGTATACTATGCTTATTTAAGGAGCTGGGGAAGGGGAGTGATTTTTCTGCTTAACCACTTAGAAAGTGACAAGTGGGAAAAAGTAAGTTTTACCCTCATGCCCTAAAGGCTTGTGGCTCACTGTACTTCTCTAGTATTACGTCATCTGAGTCTCAGTACCCCTCTTCCTTCCCTATCACCACACACTAGCAGCTTCAGCACTTAATTCTACAGAGCAGTCATGTCGCCATTTGACACAGATTTCTTAGGCTAAACAAAACGTGAATTAAGATACAACGTAATTGGATACAAGATGATTACAACCCACATACACAAAGAGTAGACCTCATCCAATCATTTTACAAACCTAGCATAACCCAGTCCTTCATTTCACTTGACTAGTGAGGTTTTACCAAACCATATGTCTGCTTTCTGACATTGCGTCTGCTTTCAAGCTATGCTGTATTTGTGCAAATAAAATTCATACAAGCTATTTAAGTTTACAGCTGGGCAAGCCGGTGACCCACTTTTATTCTTCACTGATTTTATATCTGACACAGCAGAGTGTCATGGTTCTATTTACTATTTGCACCTCCTGTGTAAATTAGGATCTATTCAATAACACTCTTCACAAGCCTGATTTTCACTGTTTAACCATAATACACGCATCTTCATGAAAGGCAATCTCAAATGGTTCACAACAAAAGAATTAAAAATAAAAACTTTCTTAGACCTGACATCTTTTTTCTTACCACCAATTATATATGTTCATTTATCTTGCCAAAGTCTTATTTCTTGTGACCACATTTCTAACTTACACCAGCTTTCAACTGCATTTACAAACTGCTCTTCTTCAGCTGTTTTTCAGCAAACTTTACTCATTACAACCTGGGTATGTTTCATAATATCCTAATTTGAGAATCTCATTTCACAGAATCTTGAAAGGACAAGTATGTGTGAAGCCTTTAGAAATGTGGCCCTTTCACTTCGAAAGCTTAACAGAGAAGGCGTTACCTCTGCTTGCTTTTCAATTCCAGATCTGCTGCTGTTGCCACACTGTGGCGGGTGTCACTCGAAGCAATCACCAGGTGGAGAACAGCCTCAAGTTCAGGCACCTGTTCGGCTTCTATGAATTTCACTATGCCCAATTTACACTGCAGATAAACGAAGGGAAAGAGGAAAAATGGTCAGGAAAACAAAGAACACCCTCGGAAAATGTTGCTCAGTGTATCAGTGTGATTATAAATGAAGGATTAATATCGACCACAGCAGCAGCTACTGCTTAGAATTACAATACGCCAGGGACTGTACTAAATCATATGTATTCTGTGAGTTCATTTAACCCTCACAGTCTATGAGGCATGTATTACTATACACATCATTCAGATGTGGAAACTGAGGCAAGACTTAAGTGATTAAGACACATAGTAATGATGGCACAATTCAAACATAAGTCTCTGACTCCACAGCAATTATGATACAGAGCCCCTGTACTGAGGTTACACAACCTCCCTGGAGTGATGAAAACTTGAGCACTCCAAGTAAGATGGTTTTACATGAAAAATAAAGTGCTCCATGGATTTGTACAATTCAAAAAGAACTAAACAACGTATGTTCCATAGTTACATTCAATTGTTAACAGGCAAATTGCTATTCTCTATATTCTTAGATACTAAAAACAAAGAATATTATTTCAAATACACTCTACTCAAAGCAAATATAATTCTAATCAAACAGTATTCAATCTAATTGGTTGAAACGAAACACAAATTAAAGATAGATTCCACTTAGAACTTCATGCAGTGTGAAAGAGCTATGAATTTCACTACAAATAACTAGGATAAAAAAATCTGAGAAATAAAACTTTACCTTCACACTTTAAAAGTTATGTATATAGATTAAGAAAGTTCATAATTACTAAGTGAGAAAGGATTTAATTTTAAAAATCATGTAACAGATCATTTTCCTGGCTCAACAGAACTTCTTTGTAATAAGTGCTATAATAAAAAAAGACTCATTTACATAAGCCACAAAAGGACTGATACAGAAAACAAGCACACAAAGATATAAACAAAAATATGTGTAAAAAAACTGAAAATGATACAGATGTCCATCAATGGGAAACTAGTTAAAAAATATTACATCTAATTAAATTTTATACAAACATTGAAAAGTGACTTTTCTAAAGCTGAAATACTGGTAAATGAAAAAAGTAAACTACAAATGACAGGTAAAACTGTATTGTATAAAACTGTTACTCACACATACACATACATAGAGATGAAGAGTACACTAGGGTGTCAAGGTTCCAGGTAATTTTTAAATTTTCATTATGCTTTTTTTCCCCAGTTCCGGGAATAAACCCTGGGCCCTGCACATGCTAGGCACTCTTACCACTGAGCTACACCCCCACTCCTATGCTATTCTTAACTATTTAAACCTTTGTTTATAATTAGAAAAAGAAAAGTTGTTTTACTTGGAAGAAACAGTATAAAATCTCTAGTATAGTATAAAGTAAGATATTTTAAAATTAGAAGAAAATAGATTTGATCCATTAAACCTCATTTCAGCACTGCATTATGAAACTGAAAGAACTGCAAACATAGGTCCTTTCATCTCAGCAAATAACAACCAAAGTAAGAGCGTAACTAGGCTGGACACGTAGTTCAGTGGTACAGCGCTTGCTTAGCATGCTCAGGAGCTAGGTTTGATGCCCTGCACCACCAAAAAACCAAAAAAAAACAAAAAACATAAGATTACAAGTGAACACTAACAATTACTCTCCAGCATTTGGAGCTTTAACCCTCAGACAGACCTAAGTTCAAAGCCCAGTGCAGAAGACCATGCCTTTTGGAAACGGAACTAACCTCAGGGCCTTTTGGAATGGAACTAACAATGCTACGCCTCACTGGGTTGCTGGGAACATTAAATGAGAAAAAGTACTCAGTACAGGGCCTGTCACCGATCATTCCGTGAAGAGCAGCCTCTGTTACTATTCATCTTACTTACAGCATGGTTTAAGGAGAGGGAAAAACATACACAAAATATAAAGGAGTAAATCTAACCAGTTATAACCCTCATGGAGTAAACCATTCTATAAATTCGTGAGCAGCAAGAATACCCCACTTGCCTCTTTATCCCTCTTCTGGGAACAGTTTTGATCAGCGGTCACTTGGATTCCCAAGAAGAAAAGGATCGAATCACTGAGACCGCCACGGAGAAAGGAAGGAAGGGTTAGAGGACCAACCCATGCGGCTTAATTCCAAAATAATCGCATACTGATCTCATCTGCTCTTCCCTGAGGTGCCTGGGGACACAGACACAGTGAGGCACCTTCTCTGCAGGGCACCAGTCATTTTTAAAAGCTGCTCAGAGAACATCTGTGTCCTGTTCAAATCCAGAATAAAATTCTTAATGCCAATTTTCAAATTCCCAGGAAGAAATATAAAGGGAGTCATGCTTTCGCCCACACGGTCACTGTGAAGTACAGAGGTTCCTCCTTTACACAAATGTACATCCCTGAAAGCTGCTCACGTAAAACAGGACGTACTTTAACTGCACCAAAGGAGCTAGATAATTCTTAAACCAAAATTAAAAATTAAAATGACAGAAACTGAATGTACTCAATTTATAAACAGACTGTGCTTGATACATGAAAAATGTGAGCAACCTCAGAAAAATGTAAGATCATTCCCCACTCCTCCCTTTCCCTAGGGCTTTAACAAACAGCTATATGATGAAGAGAACACATTACATCAACTGCTCCCTTCAAACACACTTCTTTACAAAGCCTGCACAGACTGGAATTATGTTACACGTGCGTCCACAGACTGTGCAAGGGGAAGTGTGCAGAGCGCAGCCCGTGACGAGCCAGTGCTGTGTGATACCTGCTCCAGCTGCTCAGGTGTCCACGGGTTATCACCAATAACCCGCTTTGCTGCATAGAAGCTCATTCCTGGGGGAGGCTGTGGGACTCCAGAACTGCCCCCACTGTTTGAAGAACCCTGTGCTGAAGATGAATTTTGGCGACTCTGGGTTTCATTTAGCACATATCTGGAAAAGAAATCAAAACCCTTTATTAAAACACATGCATTTGGATATATATATTCAATCATATATTGTTTAACCTGGTATAGAAACACAGAAAACCATGTATATGTCTATACGTACATATATGTGTGTATATACAAACTATGTATACGTGTGTGTATAGATATATACACACACATATACATAAAGTACATGTAGTCATAAACTGTCCTCTAATATTGTCCTAGAAATATAAACACTTGAAATAAAAATTGTATATTGGATTTTAAAGCTATGTAAGAAAAGGTATCTGTATCCTCAGCAAATTAACCAGTTGCCAACATTGAATATAAGCTGGGCATGGTGGCACACACCTGCAGTCCCAGCACTCAGGAGCCTGAGGCAGGAAGATTGCCGTGAATCGGACGCCACCCTGGGCTGCATAGTGAGTTCAAGGCTAGCCTGAATTACATAGCAAGTCCCTGTCTCAAAAAATGAAAAACTAAACCAAAAAACCAATAATATAAATATAAATATTTTGTTTACTCTGTCTACAACCTATTGTTCAATGAGTCACTATGGACTCACAGTATTCTGAGTATTTAGATGTTAAACAGGTTTGTTGACTGCCAAGAGACCAGTCAACAAGAGATCACTATAGTTCTACACCCAAAATGGAATTTTAACAGTCATTCTCATTTCTGCTAAGTTGTAATACACTTTCTTTTTTTTTTTTTTTTTGCGGTACTGGGGATCGAACTCAGGACCCTGCACTTGCTAGGGAGGCGCTTATTCCACTGAACTATATCCCCAGCCCCCTTGTAATACACTTTCAATTCTCTCTAAACACTTTATATTTCTACATCAGAAAACCTACTGAAATCTCCTATGAAATAAGCACATAATACCCCCAAAGTGAAAAAAAGTCACCAGGACCCAAAGAGGGAAAGTCGTAGAAGAATTAGCCTTTGCCATTATAAGTTCAAAGCCCTTTGCATTCTTTGTTACTAATTTATCATCTTTTCTGGCTTGTACATAAATCTCCAATAAATTCATTTTGATCAAATTAAATAATACTCCTCATTTACAAAATAAACTTGTATGTATTCAAGTCCCTTCAACTCTAAAATTCAATGCTAATAAATTTCAATGTTATACTGGATATTAAAATAATTTATATATCCATAAAATGCATAAAAAGTGGAAATGTAAACTCATACAATAGGTGCAGAGGTTCCTCAAAAACCTGAAACCAGAAATCCCATTTGATCTAGATATTTCCTCTCTTAGGTAACTTTCCAAAAGAAGCAAAGACATCATAGCACAGCAATACATGAACATCCATGTTTATAGAAGAATAATTCATCATAGCTACATTCTGGAAATGATCTACATGTCCATCAACAGATGAACAGATAAAGACACTGTGGTATGTAGACACCATGGAATACTACTCTGCCATAAAGATAAACAAGTCATTTGTAGGAAAATGGAGGACCCTTGAGGCCACTGTTAAGTGAAATATATCCAACACATAAGCTGAAAGGTCACAGTGTTTCCCTTACATGGGAAACTCAAAGTATAAATAAAGAGCAGAATTAAAGCTAGATAGTAAAAAGCAGGAAGCCCGGTGTGGCGGCACGCGCCTGTAATCCCAACACTCAGGGGGCCGAGGCAGGAGATCACTGTGAGTTCAAGGCCAGCCCGCGCTGCACTGAGTTCAAGACCAGCCGGAACTGCATAGTGAGGCCCTGTATCAAAAAAGCAAAGTAGGGAAATAGAAAAGGAGGAGGGAGAGGGGGCAGGGGAGGAGGAGGAGAGGAGAAGGGAGAGGGGAGAGGGGAGAGGACAGGGAAGAGGGGGGAGGGGAGGGGAGGGGGAGGGAAAGGATGACAAAGGGGACCCACCAGTGCTACGTGCACGTGCCAACCCCCACAAAGAACGTAATCCTTATGCACTGTAAACATGTACCAAAAACGGGAAGGGGAAGGGAAGGGGATGGGTGGAGGAGGATGCAAAGGCGAGGGATGAAACAAAGGAATTCAGGTGTACTGTGCATGTAAACCAATTCCCCACAACAAATACGGACTCAAAAAAAAAAACGCCCATTAGAATCAAAATTAAAGGAATCGCTTAGAACCTGGGAGCATGGTCAAATATTTCATATTACCTATATATCATATTCATTCAACTCTTAAATTCACTCTATTTAATTAGAAATATGTTAAAGAGTCACGAATGTTTCCTGTGCCTTGGGAAAGCCCTCACTGGCAGGAAAAGTGTGAGGGCTCATTTGTTTGGGTACGCTGTGCTCTTAAGTAATTTAGATTTGATCTTCACCTGTCAATTCCGGCAGCCTCCTTATTTAACAAATATAGCCGGGGACATAGCTCAGCGGCACAGCACCTGCCTAGCAAGCATGAGGCGGTGAGTTCAATTCCCAGTGCAAAAACAATATGCATACATTTATATATAAAAGGAGGCTTTTCCTTATCTCTAAGTTACAGGAAGACTCGTGGCGCTAGGTAAATCCATCAAGTCCTGAACACGTGACACTGATCACAAATGATCATCTCAAGCACAAGCCAGAGAAGGACAAGGAAGTACAAGACTGAGTCTCTGCCATCTGAAGCAAGTAAGGACAGTAACACATCACATGGAGCGGGCATTTGCCATGTTATCAGATGCAAAGAAATCAGGAAGAAATAAATGATACGAGAGCAGCCACAGAGGTACACGGGCCGAACAGAGGCACAGGAAATCAGGCTACCAAATTAAAGCAGGCACAGATGAAACGACGGCAGAGAGGAAGGGAGTCAGGCCGCAGTCTCGTCGCAGGGTGGGGGGCAGAGGGGGTGTGCAACCTGCCATGCTTAGCTTGCCATATATCTACACATTAGTGACTGGGAAGAAACACGATGAAAACTGCCTCTCAGAAAACTGTCTCTGACAGCGAGACAAAATGTACAGGCCAGCAGCAAAACACAAGCTGGGCAACAAACCAGGTTCAAAAGCCATATAAAGCACGCCTCGACTACAACGAGCTGACAGTCTACAGTGCAGACAGAAAATGCCAACAGCGTGATAAAAACACAAATTTGCCATATAGATGGGTGTTCAGTATCATAAAGATGTAGAAAACAGCGCTATTATCAACGCTTAGCACAAGAAATTTCTGTCAGAGAAGCAGGTGACATTCAAACCAGTCAGGTATACTTTGGCTATCTACTGTTTTTCTTTCTTTCTTCATTTCCTTCTTCTTGATGGGGAGATAACAGAAAGAACCGCATTCTCTTACAAAACAGAAAGACAAGGACACCTATGTGTGCATGAAAAGCATAAGGAGGTATATAATGACTAGAGAACGAGAACTCAGGGATTTTAAGGCATGAATGACCAGACTAATATTTGTTTTAAAAATCAGCTGGGCACAGTGGCACATGCCTGTAAATCCCAGCACTCAGGAGGCTGAGGCAGGAGGGTGGCTGCAAGTTTGAGACCAGCCTGGGCTACAAAGTAAGCTCAAGGCCAGCCTGAACTGCATAGCGAGACCCTGACTCAAAAAGACAAAAAAAAGAGATAAAACTCAATAAACTCTACAGCAGTGTAGAGCAGTATGAGCAAAGTAACTGATGAAAAAGAAATTGTGACAAAGATTGAAAAGAGCAGAACTAAATGGTAGCAGTGGGCATGTTTCCAGAACATCAAAGAAAGAGGATATTATGGAACTGATATTATAGCAACAAGGAAGGGAAGAACTAGAAACAAATTACAATTGTACACCAAAATAACTGGCAGAATCATTACCACATTGATCGTAAATTAGTGGAACTATTTTTTTTAATTTATTTTAAAAATAAAGGAAGAAAACATTAACAAACAGACATCCATTTATAAAATAGCATAAGAATAATACAAGCATTACAGAGTTACAAAGTAGTAGGAAATTATCAATGGTTGTTGTATTTATGCATTGATATCTTCAAAGTGGTTTCTCAGGAAGTGGAACTATTTTTATGAAGAAAGACTGATTTCACCTTGCACAGGATGAATCTGAAATCACAACAGCATCTACAAGGCCAATAACCAATGCAGCTAGGGTTTAGAAGAAGTTGAGACTACAGCAAAAAATCTGAGATGCATACGTGCACTTACAATTGAGAGTTCAATCATAAAATAACATTAAATTTCTACATAGTAAATGCAATTAAGAACAAGCTATCTCAGTGTTTTTCCTTTGATAGCCTTTCTGTAGGCTTCTTTCTTATTTTAAAAGTAAAAGAACAAAAACTTATTAACAACAGAGAGCCATTTACAAAGTAGCACGAGAAGACTACAAGTAAAACTGAATTACAGCCAGGGTGACAGAACTAACAGTGGTTGTTGTATTACACATCGATAACTTCAAGGTAGTAGAAAACAAACATAGACATGCACTACCGATTTCTGTCATTTATTGTAAGGAACAGTTAATGACTAGTTGTTCGATCAATCTTGCACAGCTATCTCAGTTTTGTTTTCATCTTTAACTCACCCATAAGGCATCAGAAGGACATCTAGCATGAAGTCTAAAAGCAGCTGCACAGTCTTTGGTTTCTCAGCAAGATTAAATGGAGAAGCTGATTTTGATGATTCAACAGGGTATTTCATGTGAAAAAGGGTTGGTATTAAAAGATGCATTAAGCTGAAAAAACAATTACATTTATTGCAACTACTTAAAAATAAGGTTCTTACACATGCAAATAAAACATGAAACAAAAATCACAAAACAGAAACTATTAGTTGTAGGAAGAACCATTCATTGTCAACACCATTAATACACAAAGTTCTAATCTAAGGACTGGCCTCTGTTTCTTATTATAAAAGCTCAATAAATGGAGTAAAAACCGGCACTTAGGCAATCTGTGGGAAAAGTATACCAAAAAAAGAAGCTTCATGTTAGTATCTGAAATTACCACAGAAATTTTCTATTAAATCTTAGATAAAGCTCAATTTATAACATTGCATTGCAATAAAATTCTCTCACAATTAAATAAAATCAAAAGTATTTTAAAATCTTATGGAATATTAAAATCTTATGGAATATTAAAATTTCCACTCCATGAAGTAACAGCTTCAACAATTCCTTCTTTCAATAACATTTTTTGGTATTAAACACATGAAAACAATTTCAAACAGTGCTTGAGTTTACTAATTTTGCTTGTAAGTCTCTATTACAATCTCTTTCAAAAACTGGAAGCGTCTACAAAGCCCTGGGTATGTTCCCCAGCACAATATACACACATACCTACATATATACATACATATGAACTGACAGCATAAAATATTATCTTCATCTCTCCTCCACAATTTCTACATTCTTTATAGTGATTCTCAATAATGACAAGCACTTTAAAAAATACAGATCTTCTGGTTATGCCTAAAAATACGATATTATCTAAACTTTTCCATTTTGCCAATGCCTACAGTAACACAAACTGCTCTGAAACTTTTTACCTTCCAAGATTAAAATGTTTTGATTATCTTGTTGCTGTTTTGTTTTGTTTGTTTTGTTTTGAGACACAGTCTCACTATGTAGTTCACGCTGACCTTGAACTCACTATTTAGTTCAGGCTGGCCTCAAACCCATGGCCATTCCTCCTCCTGCCTCAGCCTCTTGAGGGTACGATTACAGGCATATGCCACCACATCCAGCTTAAAATGTTTTCGTTTTTAATTCTAATTTTCACCATCAGTTAAAATTAACTGCTTAAAAATAACTGACAGAAAAATACACTTAAGATTCAGAAAAATCATTAGTCCTGCATATTTTTTTAAAGTTCACATCAAGAAATTATGTAACAGCATTAATAAAATAGCAACTCTGAGGTACCACAAAAATTCAACTATCTGTCAGCTTTAAAAGAGCTCAAGTCAGCCGGGTATGGTGGTGCACATACGTAATCCCAGTACTCGGGAGGATCATTGGGAGTTCAAGGTCAGCATGGGCTACAAAGTGAGCTCAAGACCAGCCTAAACTGTACAGTGAGACCCTGTCTCAAAAAGACAAATAATAAATAAATAAATAAATTGAGGGAAAAAAATAAAAGAGCTCAAGCCCATCCATTTGCCAAGGGAAACCATGGTGAACCTACATTTCAAAGGTAGCTGTTGACGCCTACAAGCAGGAAATGAGATACTGAGGAAATCATACCTATCCTGCTGCGGCTGGGGCTTCCCTTCCATGGCAGTGAGGAGCGTGGGGGCCAGCTCACATTGTTTCTCCACTGGTAGGCGCGGGTAGCCCATTTTCACATAGATTATAGTAAAATTCTAATACAATGAGAAAAGTAAGTGAGTATGAAAGAAATACTTTATGATTTCGATAAAAACATCTGCTCACAGGGAGTAATGGTTAAAAAAAAACCTCCAAACATGCATCACCCTCTCTCCCAACATTTACTATAGCTTGACCAACTACTCTTATCATTGAAGAAGTCCAATCCAACTTATTCAAGCTGCTTTAAGATGTGCTTCGCTGGAGAATGCACCTGAATGTCATTACTTATAACTAAAAAGAAAAAAGTAATCATTTAACCCATCTAAACCAACATGCCACATATTAGCCGTCACGTCTCACAACCCACCAGCTAACCCTTTCCACTGAGGAGGAGACCATGTGCTAACGAACTCCAGGCTGCTGCTGTCTTACTGGTCAGTCACTAAAACTCAGGGTACTGCGCCACTCTGGTTCCTCCCTGCAGCACCTCAGACACGGATCGTGAGCCAAGGAAAGCTGAGCGCTGTGGGTGTGTTTGTATCTCTACGTTCAATGCAAAAGCCACACATGAAGCAAACCCATAAATGCTACACAGATTTATACATAAGATACAAGTTTGCTTTTCTGAAGGATTTTTCACTAAAACAAACAGGTTTCCTAAGATTACTTTAAATATCTCCTTTTTGGCATGCTTACTGGTACACAGTATTTCTATTGCTTAGAGAAAAGGACAGCTGCAGTGAAGAAGCCCAGCTTACTAAGTGGCTCCAAAAGATTTGTTGACTCCTGATTTTGAAAAATTCAGTAGATTCTGCCTCAGTACTAGGAACAACAAGAACCAAGAAGAGAACACCACGTATCTTTACAGAGTGTCAACACTGTTTATATTTCATTTTCATGAAGAACACAATTTAACAGGAAAACTTCTTGCCAGCCTCAGATTCACAACTTTTGAGAAAGCTGTCTTTCTGAATGCACACAGCAGAAACAGAATGCTTATTCTAGCCTTCACATGTCTTCTTGCCGTCCTACTCATCTTTCCCTCTATTACCCTTTGCCCATGTCTGCAAATATGTCTTCTTTTAACATATTCCTTCTTACTATTCAGACTCATCTTGTAATCTCACTGAGCGCCATGTCATTTGCTTTATAACTGAACTTTACTTTTTAACTGGATATTCTAAAAACTGTACATATTCATAGGATACCATCTGACGGCTCAGTGAATACATACTTATGTAAGATATACATCAAGTTAAGCACATCAATCTCCTCAAACATGTATTGCTTCTTTCTGGTGAAACTGTCAAATTTTTCTCCTAGCTTTTTGAAACGTACAGTACCTTACTATTTGCAGTCCCCCCACTATCCAATAGTACGCCAGAATGTCTTTCTTCTCCCAGCTGTAGCACACAACCCATCCTTCCATCCCACCTACTCTCTGCAGCCTCTACTAACCACTATTTTACATCAACTTCTATGAAACCAACTTTTTAGATGCTTCATGAATGTTTTTCCATATCAGAATCATACCTGAGAAGTCTTTCACCAACGTTACTGTGTCTAATATAAACAAGCATCCATTACCCCACTGCTACAGTACTTCCTCTGGATCAGCACTCAGTGGGAAACAGTGTGTCACTTAAAGAAAAAATCTCATGTTTCATTTAGAAGTGACCTAAGGTGAAATTCTAAGCTTGCCAATATAATGCTGATAAACACTATGAAATAAAATCTGCTGGAAATATTCCAAAATAACACTCACTGTGACGAAGGAAACTGCAGCAGGATCCTGGTACTGAACCAACAATGTCTCTACTGGGAGTTGTATTTTGGGACGGCTTTTTATACGCTTATTCAGATGGACCAGCAGTTCCATTACCTAAAATACAGACAGAGAAACTGAAGTTACCTACCGTATCTCACAAATTTGTTTCTCAGATATTATTTCAGTGTACAGTAGCCACTTTGTTCTTTTAAAGAATGTAAATCAGACATCTGAGAGAGTGCACAATATCAGCCTGTTGACTTGTGTCACTTTGTTCATGATTGATCGATCAAGATTGTATCTCTACATGTGATTTCAGGAGTATGCACTTTGAAGTTATCAATATGTAATACAACAACCATTGGTAATTCCCTGTCACTTTGTCTATAATTCAATTTTGATTGTACTGCTCTTGTTCTACTTTGTGTCTTTTTGTTAATGTTTTCTTTTTTTTGTTTGGTTTTTTCAGGTTTTTTTGTTTATTTTTCTTTTATACTTTTAAAAAAGAAAAAAATATATATCAGTCTGGTAATATGCCACGATCTTATAAGAAGAAAAAAATGTAAGATCCTACTAGTTTCCAGATCAAGTAGCACTTCAAGAAAGAGTCAACAGGAACACTGAGTCTCGAAGAATGAAAAGAATTCTGTTACAAGAAGGTATAGGGGTTGGAAAGAACACAGCACAACGTGCATGTAACCAAAGCCAAGAACGGTATGAAGTCATAAAAACAAAGTCTGGATAATAATGGATTCTGCCAAAACACGGGAACGTTTTTTTTTTACTCGAGGATCATCTGGTACTACTATGAACTCAAGTCAGAAATAATGTTTCTTCTCCACATGGGAAAAGAGCAGAGACAGGAATTGGCACATCAACAGCTGCTGTGGGTAGAAAGGGTGAGACAGAGGGTTATGACAAAAGGCCTCAATCTTACTCTAATGAAGAGATCATGCACTGTGCGAGGGCAAGTAAGACACTGAGCACTGGAGAAGAAGACTTTTACATAACCTCAACTAAGACAGATGCAAGAGTTTGACATAAATAATCTAGAGGGCCAGCTGTCCAGAATAGCTGTCTCTCGTGTGTGAAATCTGCTCTAGCCACAAAGCAAGCCTTAGTGAAATCTTTAAGAATGATGAAAGTAACACCAAAAGGGCAAAGGAATCTAAAGCAAAGCTAACACAGATTATGTTTAAGAATTTAAAAATCTATAGTCAATGTTTTTAAGTGAAGGATAACAAATAAAATAGCTTATGTATCCAGCAGTTTTTCTATGCATTGTGCACTTATGCATAGCAGTGTACACTACTTGTCTAATGAATCTCTCAACAACCAATGACATGGTGTCATCCTTTTCACTTTATGGATGAAGAAGCAGAGGCTTCACGCAAGTAAACCAGTGAGAGCCAAAATCAAGATATGAGTCCACAGCCCATTTCCTTAACCTTTTCAAACACTAATGTATAAGCACAAGTTAGCTATAATGTAAGACATAATCCCTTTTGAGACCGCTGAAGCTTGAATTATCATTCGTATGACTTCCAAATGTCCTATGTGGTCTTGACCTGTGATACTACTAGATGACAAGAGAAATCAGGAAGAAACGCAAAAGCAAACAGCCCTCCTCAGGCATTTCAATCTAGGCTGAACCCTACAGCACCCCATGGAAAACTGTTACTGTGACAAACGGTCATGTCGGTAATTACATGCTTTTTACAAGAAATGTATTCTGAATTCTAAGTGGATTAACTACTTTTCTTCTAACAATATCATCACCTTAAAATTAATGAATCTCTTAAATATGGTTACATATGGTCTGTAATTCTCAAAAAAAAAAAAACCCAACAAGAAGTCAGCTGAACTGGTCCTTCCCCCTGGCTAAACAGGTACCAGTTAATCTCTGTCAGTGTGCTTACAGAACTGCCAGCCTTGGGAGTACAGTGTTTTATCCATCAGTTTTCCCTATTACTAATTCTTTTGTTACATAAACTTTTTAAATGAAGCAAAAATACACTAAAATGCAGAGTCAAGAGTATACAGATCAACATTTTCACAAAAGGAACACACCTATGCAACCACCAGAACCCTAAAAGCCCTGCATTCTACTCCCTCTCCAAGGGTATATTATATGCAAAATGTAATTAACCATTTAGTTGACGAGAAAATTGATTCCAGTTTGGGGTCATTATGAATAATACTGGTCTAAATATTCTTACACAAGTCCTTGGGTGCACATATGTACGTATTTTTGCTGTATATAATCTCACACTAGAAGTGTTTCATCATGAGAGTATGCGTACGGCTCAGCTTCAGTAAGTATTTCCAGTTTTCCAAAATGACTACAGTAATTTGAAAGCTCCAGTCATTCCATATTCCTGCCATTACTGGGTATTGTTACAGCTCTAATTTTTAGCTATTCTGATGTATCTAAATATACAAAGTTAGCTATAAAGTAGAATTCTATAATAAACTTCATTTTTCCTAAACATAGGACATGTACACTGTCAGTACAAATCCAAAACTTTTAATTTCTCATTCATGCAACTTAACCAGAAATTACCAGCTACCTTACCTAATATCTTAGTTAAGTATAACATGTGTTATGAAACTCACAGAAAGGAACTCAAAAATTTCCTAACTAAAAAAGTGAACAGATAAAATACTGTAAAATTACTTCTAGTTTCATCAATTATAAAATTTTTACATGGGGTAGGGGTGCAGCTCAGTGGTAGGATGGTTGTCTAGCATGTACAAAGCCCTGAGTTCAATCTCCAACAACAGAAAAAGCTTTATACACTTAAAATATAAATGAACTCTTATTAAAAGTATTCCTTGCTTTCACATGCCAGTCTTATTTTATATGGTTAATAAACAAGTGCATTCTGAATTTGTTCTATGTATCTACACTTTAACAATGATACAAGTATGCTAATTGTTATGTTGACTCTATAATTTACAAGAGACACTAGTACTAATAATTTACTACACAAATTGCAAAAGTCTGACCAACTGGCTATACTTGAAAATAAATAAAAAGGAAATAAACATCAAGACTCCACTATCAAAATAACATACACGAAAAATCACGTTGCTGCCTTCAGAGTCATTCGTTCATCCTCTACTTTCCCATCACTACACATTTATGTACAAAATAGACTTTCATGTGCACACTGAAGAATGAGCCCATTCAGCCATTACAGGAAAGCACGGCTTGGCCAAAGTAACTCAATTTTGGAATTATCTCATAGTTATAGTCCATTGTTAGTCATGGGATATAAAGTTACTTACCTTCTGAGTTTCAGTATTTTTGTCAATAAAATGGGAATAGTAAGAGCACCTACAGCTCATCAAGTTGTTAAAATAGACTGAGAAAATGTCCATATTCAATAGTTTGAAATTTTATTATTAGTTTCTGGATCACTTTTTCCATTTGTAGAATTTAAATGACAACATTTCAAAGATTACCGTGAAGGTTGCATGGAAAGAACACGGCACAGTAAATGAAGTATTACACCTCACTTCCCTTATTCCAGAAGTCTTCAAACTTAACTGTGAATCTCTCCTCCAACAGAAAAAATACATGTAACATTGTAGTAATTACTAATAAACTTGTACATCAAAATACATTAAGCTAAAACACTCAAAACTGAAAGAAAATCAGAAAAATTATAACAGCAGTAGGAGGGTATAATTCATTGCCATCAATTTAACAACAGGGCTGGACAACAGGTCAAGACATAAATGCCTAACAGTACTAGAACATGGTCCTAAGACATACTGAGCTCCATACCCTACAAACAGGCATAACCTTTTCATCTTTCCAAGGGTTTCTCATGAACCCTAAAATACAGCGTAAGGGCGGGGACAGAGCTTAGTAAAGGCATGCATAGCAATGCACAAGGCCTGAATTCATTCCCCAGCACCACCAAAAAATATTTCAAATAAAACATTTTAAAGGTCATAAATTTTGCATACTAGATCTCAGACCAGAATGCACTAAAGTCAGGCATATTTTACATCAAGCAATTTAAAATTAACATCAATGTTTTTACTAATTAACTAAAAAAATAACAAAACATTGAATATCAATATACATGCAGGATATGACCAAAAAAGCAATCAAAGAGAAACTCATAAACTAGGGTTGTTGTTGGCTCTGGCTTACAAAAAATAAAAAAATGGTACACTAAAATTGTTTTTTAAAAAGTATTTAACTTAGTGGTGAAGCCTACATTTTAGGTCTGAGAGCTCTGGATTCAAATCATAGCTCAAACACATTATCTGACCTTAAACAAGTTTATTAATCATTCTGAACCTCAGTTACATCTGTAAAATGTGAAAAATACCTCTCAAATTATCTTAAAAAATTAAGCTGGGCATGGTGCGCATGTCCGTAATCCAAGCACTTGAGAGGCTGTGGCAGGAGGATCCCTGCAAGTTTGAGGCTGGCCTGGACTACATAGTGACTTCAAGGCCAGCCTGAACTACATAGTAAGTCCCTGCCTCAAAAAATAAAAGAAAAAAAAACTACAATACTTAGTATTTTTCCTGGTACACAGTAATCACTGCTATATTACTGTATAAATTAAAATCATATATGAGAAAAGATAATAATTTGAATAAAAATAGGGGAAAAAGAATAAGTCAGTTTTTCTTCTTAAAAAGCTCATAAAAAGATACAATTTTTGACAATATTAATGAGACTGGAACTAAGAATGCAGTTTCTCCATGTGGAAGGATGATAGGATAAAACAGTATACTGACTGAGGTAAATAATACACAACGTAAAATTTAAAGTAGATGATTAGTGATAGATGATTTTATACAGAAAGATAAAATACAAAGAAAAACAATACTCTATAATAAATAGGTTAAAAAACTATTAAACATTCCCAGACTAAAATTGCAAAAGTTCTGGATTTGCCCTCGCTGGACCCCACACCCTTGGCTTCCGCTCAGCAGTCTGGGTGACTGTGTCACTACCACCAGTACTTTTTCTTTTCTTTTCTTTTCTTTGGTACTGGAAATCGAATTCAGGACCTTGCATTTGCCAGGCAGACACTGTGCAACTGAACTATCTCCCGAGCCCCACCAATACCTTTTCAAACTTGAACACCAGTCCTTTTTTATTATTAGGTTTGAGACAGGGTCTCCCTGAGTTGCTAAATTGCTCAGGCTGATAAAACCTCATGAAAGCTCCAAGACCAGATGTCATTCATAATAAACTAGAAGAATATCAATGAAATATCTTATAAATTAAAGGTGAAAGTGTTCCATATGAAACAGCTAGTTTAAAAATATTTATGTCAGGTTGGATGTGGTGGCACAGGCCTGTAATCTCAGCACTTGGGAGATTGCTGAGTTTGAGATCAGCCTAGCCTACACAGTGAGTTCAAGGCCAGCCTAAACTACATAGCAAGACCTTGTCTCGAAAAAAAAAAAAAAAGAATTTTTACAGTTACCCAGTTTTTTGAAGTAATACTTTGCAGAATCTTTTTCTTTTGAGACAGAGTCTCACCATGTAGTACAGGTTGCCCTGAACTCACTATGTAGCCCAGGCTGGCCTCAAGCTTGTGGTGATCCTCCTGCCTCAGCCTCCCAAGTGCTGGGATTACAGGCGTGAACCACCATATCTGCCATGTAGAATCGTAAAACAGAAGCTACTCCACAGTACTTTTCTTTTTAAATTACTTTTTGCTTACCTTTTGTTAAAGTCTGCCAATAATTAAAAACTATTTTTGCCCCCTTTAACACCTGGCTTTCATATTAGAATCAAGGGGACACATATTAGATCAGGCCTCCAGAAAGTCCAGAATAATTACTTCAATTAAATTATCTGGCACTGATGCCAAGTACATGGCTGGTACTAGACATCACTGCACTACTCACATAAACTACCTTTAAATCATAAAAGCTAGCTGTAGGCTTTCTCTATTTGCAAAGCTATAATTAGAGTCACCAGCTGAGACACCAATAACAGAAAATGCACTTCATAATATATACCCATTTATTCACTACTGGACTCCCCCAGCTGTTCCAGCATGCTTACCTTTTTCCGTACCCCTTCTTGGGTGCTGGACAATTTGAGCAAAACAGGAGGAAGGAATTTAGATATAATGTTCTGTAATTGTTCATCTGTTTCAGCATGGCCAAGTCGTAAAAAGACCCGTTCGAGCTGATCTATAACATAAAAGGGGGAAAAAAGAGAGAACTTGGCAAATTAAATACAACCAAGACTATTTTTATAATTTAATCCTCTTTTTCTGTACTGCAAACCCTTTGATCAGAACTGTAACTACAGCTGGCCCCTACACAGTTGATTTTGACACAGCTGTAAAGTAACCTCATGCAGGTGTACATGTTCTCATCTGTGCTATCCTACAACTGCCCTGTTCATTTCATGTGAGGAGAAACACAAACCCAAGGGAATGAAATTCTCTTCTACGTAAGAAGTTGCTCAATTTTTCTAAAGGACTTAGACACCAGAAAGAATGGAAGATTTCTGAAAAATACACTACATCTGGCTACCAGAGCAAAGGAGAAGTAAGTTTCCAAGGATGGCAGATCTCTGGTTAAACCAAGACTTTCTACAAACATAGAATCACTCCCCGTTGCTGTGTTGGGGTCACTGAACTCAAAAGTGAAGAACAAGATTCTCTCAGGAAAGTCACTGTAGGAGCCAGGGATACAGCTCAGCGGCATAGCAACTGCCTAGCAAGCGCAAGGTCACGAGTTCAATTCCAGTACAAAAAAAAGCAAAGTCACTGTAACACGTTAGATGAGACCGCGGGAATACACTGAGCAAAGTCCAGACTATGATAACTGTACAGCAAGCGACCCCGACTTCTTCAGCCAGTGTACTAAGAAAGCTGGATGTCAGTGTCATCCTCATAAATGACTAGGTACTTGTAAGGAATTACTGTTAAATTTTAAGCTTTTCCTCACACATTCAAGGTACCACTGTGAACCCCAGAACGGGAAGAAAAAAATTAGGTGCTCTAACTGTATGGTACTGTCTTGTTTCTTAAAAGTTCTTACAAAAATTATCAATAGCAATTAGGGCTCCCTCTAGGGGACTAGAAATGTCCTACATCTTGACCTGGGCATGGTTACACACACACACACATTTATAAAAAGCCATTGCATTCCACATTTTCATACTTTGTCTGGTATCTACTATGGCTCAGTTTAATTCAGCCAGGTATGCTGGCACAGGCCCATAGTCCCAGATGCTTGGGGAGCTAAGGTAAAAGGACCACTTGAGCCCACTTTCAGACCATTCTGGGCAACACAGGGAGACTCCATCTTAAAAAAAAAGGAAAGAAAATATTTTTTAGAATCCTAATTTTTCAGAGATAAAGACTGAACTATTTAAAGATAAACTAATATAGCTACTGAGATTTACTTCAAAAAAATGGAGAGGAGTCATAAATGAAACCAAATGGGTGGCTGACTGCTAACCGTCCAACCTTCATGACAGAGAATCACTTCTGCGTCTGCCTCCAGCTTTCTACAGAAAGGCAGACAGAGCTCATCAACCCTAAAAGGGCCCGAAGAAACAGCACCACAGTAACAGCAACAACAAGCAACCTGCAGCGCATCAGGCGTCAATCTTACTTTCAAATGCCATTCCACTGTAAAAGGAACCAGACTCCCTGCAAAAGTGGCTGCTTCTAGGGCTTGGAGCAAGAACAAAAACACGGTGAGTAGGAAGAACCTTCTAATGCCAGAAATAATATGGCGCGTGTCAGAGGAATATGGAAAACAGCCTGAAACGGCTCCTAACGGCCGAAGCTGGAGCAACTGGAAGAAGAACACAGTACTGGGCCCACAGATGCAAGGAAGTGATTAAATAAATAAAGGAAAACAGGCAAATCTCTGTTACAGAAAAATTCAAAATAACATATGTGGTTATTTTCCACTACAGTTGGTAAAACTTAATTTCTGCCCTTTTTATCCCCTTAAGGATAAACCAGATTTAGTGTTTAGATCCGAAGAGTAGTAGAGGGAAACATGTTAATGCTACAGAGGAGAAACCTGAAAAATACTATCTTAACCACGATACGTCACAGTAGCATGTACACTTAACCTGAGATGAAAAGTATTTCAACTCTGGTGTTTGCTGCAAAAACCTACATCCACAATCTAATCGTAAGTAAAATACCAAAATCCACACTGGGAGACGCTCTATAGGCTATCTAGCCACGACTCTTCAAGATTTTCAAGACAATGAAAAACATAAAAAGACTAAGGAACTGTCCCAGGTCAGAGGAGGCTGCAGAGACCTGATAATTTAATGGTGCCTGGAATAGTCCCAGGAAAAAAAAAGACATTAGTGGGAAACTGGCAAAATCCCAATTATCAAGGTTGGTTTAAGTTTCAACAACAAGCCCGGCATGGTGGCCCAAGCCTGTGATCCCAGCACTCGTGGGAGGCTAAAGCAGGAGGAGTGCCGAGAGTACAAGGCCAGCACAGGCTGCACAGTGAATTCAAGGCCAGCCTGGACTGCACAGAGACCCTATCTCAAAAAATAAGAACAAACAAACAACAAAGAAGAAACGAAGGAAGCGAGGAAAGGCAGGCAGGGCGACTCTGGCATTACCAGACCAAATGATTCTGTTGGATGAGTGCTGCGAAAGAAAATTCTTAGGGATGAACTCAGTTCACAGTTGTGTAGAAGTTATATGTAACGAGCATCTTGCCTTAGTACCTTACAGCTCTTGGGCAGGGGAAATTTCCCACAGATTTAGGCTACAAGAATTGTACAACTGTTCTAGGACAAGGGCAAAAAGTTAACTTCTTCATAACAAGTTATCCTAGAGGATCTGTGCCACAGATTAAAGAGGGTTGGGAGGGGTATTTCACTCCCTTTCATTTTCACACAATCACCTGCATACTTCCAATATATGCCCAACACTGTCCACACTTAATCTCAAGAATGCTAAATACAGCCAGGTGTGGTGACACACACCTACCATCCCAGCACTCCAGGTGCTGACGCAGGAGAATCAAAAGTCCAAGCCCAGCTTGCAGAACTTAGCAAGACTCTGCTGCAAAGTTTAATAAAAATAAAAAGGGTTGGGGATGTAGCTCAGCGCAAAGGCCCCGCGTTGCTCAATTCCCAGTAATGCGCACATGCATGCACACACGCACATTCTCCCCCTCATATGATGCCCTACCTGCAATGAAAGTACTTGTGAGGGGGATGTGGAAGTGGAAAGAAAGGGCACCAAATACCATGTGGAAATCCTTCTGAAAGAGGCTGATATGCCCAAGAAACAATGAAAGCCTTCCATATCCAACAAGAATCCTCCATGTAACCCTGTTATGTCAGCTTTAGAGATACAGCTGTTCTTTAAATAAATCAATCCCATTCAAACTTCATAGAAAGAAAGATACACCCAACTACTAGACTTTCAATCCGTTAAAGTCACCAATATGAAGATCAAAGCAATATGGTCCTTGAATCCTGTTTTCAGAGGCATGGTAGCAAGATGAACCATGTCCTTCACCCTCAGCCCTGTATACAACTTCAGAAAAGTGACTCATTGATTGATTGATTGACTGACTGAGGGAGGGAGGGAGGGAGGGAAGGAAAGAAGCCAGCCAACCTAGGACTCTGCTATGGTCTGAACACACTCCCCAAAGTTCATGTTCACGTGTCAGAAACCTCACCCCCATGCAACAGGGCTGAAAGGTGGACTCTAATGAGAGGCAATTATGTCACGAAGGCTTTGCCTTAAAGAATACATTAATGCTGCTGTCACAGAAGCAGTGGGTTTTGCAACAGCGCGCTTCTTATGAAAAGGCACCTCCTCCTGCTCTCCTGGGCTCTCTTCTCTCCACCTTTCCACTACAGAATGACTCAGCACAAAAGCCCTCTTCAGTTGCAGGCTTCTCAAACTTGGGTTTCCCAGCTTTCACAACTGTAAGAAAGAACTCCTCCTCATTGTAAATCACCCAACCCCAGTAAGTCTGCTACAGCAACAAAAACAGACCTCGAAAGGATCGAATCAGAAACAAGAAGGAATGGAACCAAAAGTTCTGAGGCTTCCAAGGGAATTTAAAACTTACGTGACACGCAGTTCACACAACCCTTTCATCTGAAGAAGCAGAGAAATTTAATTATTCCTCTATCTGTGTTACTGCCAATTTTATAGTACTACTAGCAACGCTCAAAAGAACACCCAAGTATCCATATGTATCTATCTGTTCTCATGGGTTTCTGTAAGCTAAAACTCTAGAAATAGAAATGCTAAGTCAAAAAGTAGGAGTATCACCAAGTTTAGCAGCTCTAGGGAGGACACCCTTCCTTCGCAAACCTGTACTAATTTATGTCATGAGCGCTACACAGTATCCATGTCCCCATGACCCCTCCTACACAGGAATCAATCTTACACAGATTGTAACTCTTCAATCCTAGCCTACATGATAGATGCAAAAAGATCATATTTTTACTTTTTATCTATTTTTTATTTGGGTAAAAGATCATTTCAAATATTTAGAAATTGAAATATTTAGAACATGAAATATCTTGTTTAAATTACTGATTCTTATTTCTGATTGCTGATTTGTTCTTCTTCTTGTTTAACAGTACTGGGGACTCAATGTGGGCCTCAAAGGTGACCACTGAGCTACATCCCCAGCTCTTTGGTTGCTGATTTGCAAGAATTTTTATAAATGGGAGGGGCTCCCCTTTCTCTCCCATATGTTACCAATACGTTTTCTAAGTTTGTGTCTGATTCTCTAAGTCACTTTTTTCCTTTCCATATTTATTCCATACTTACATTTACCATTCCTTCCCTTTACAGCTTCTCAATTTCTAGTCATGCTAAGAATGGATTCTCAATGTAATATTTTAAAAAAATACACTCTACAGAAAACAGTTAACATAGCAGACCAGAAACTACCACCATAGAAAGGCCCGCTTGCCAAGGCTGGCCCATGGGGCTACTGGAAACCTGGATTTCAGCAGGGTTCTCGCCACTCTCAGAACTGGTAAGAATAGCTCACTATGCCTACACAGTCTATACTATGTGCTTTATGCTGAATATCAGCTTTTCTTCAAGGAGGAATTTTGATATATTTTAGGTAGAAGGTGCCAGCATTACTAGCTGCAAATAAAAACCTTGGGCACTACTACTATGGGGGCACACACCTACAATCCCAGCTACTCAGGAGGCTTAGGCAAGAGTATTACTAATTCAACTACAGCCTAAGCAATTTAGCAAGACCATGTCACAAAAGAAAATTAAAAAGGCCAGGGATGTAGTTCAGTGCTACGCCAATTGCCTAGTGTGAGCAAAGCCTTGGTTCAATTCTCAGCACCACAAAAAGTAAATGAATGTTTAATACCTTGGGCATTGTGTCTATAGCAAGACTGCATCTGACAAGTGTTATCACAACTCACTGCTAAAGGAATTAAGTCCTGTAGGACTCTGCCAGAAGAGGACTGAGAAGCTTGTATCTGGTTTCCTCCAAACCTCACTCCATGTGCCTCTTCACTTTGGTGATTCTACTGCAACAAATCCTAGCCAGAAATATAAACATGTACAGCTCTAGAAGTCCTCCAGGAGAATCAATGGGCCTGGCAGGTGGTCCTGAAGGGCCCTTTCACTTGTATGTATCTGCTTTTATCTAGTATGTTTATAATTTTAGTTTCTTTTCCAAGTCTTTGATCCACCTAGAATTTTCTTTTGATATATGAAGGGATACAGGAAACTCAGTTTTTTGTAGAGTTCTCAAAATCTTTGTCATTGTGAAATAAAATACAGAAAATCATTCACATCATATGTGCATAGTTTAATGAATTATTAAACATTCATGTATTTACCACTCAAGTGCAGGAAAGTACTACAACTTACATAGGGAGTTATGTAGCGAGAATGTTCAAACTTTCATAAAGATATGTCTCATTCAGGCAGTATTAACGACAAAATTAAAAAAAAAACACAAATTCAAAGATCAAAAAACAACACTAGAAAAAGCATGAGTAAAGAGCTAACACCAAACACTACAAACTGCAATTCAATCTTCCTCCTCCTCCTCCTTTCTGCTAATTTAAATTCTCTCCTCCTTCAAAGCACAGCATTCTACTCCCTAACTAGGTCACTCTTTCATCCTTCAAATATTTACCGAAACCCTACTATGTGCCAGAGTTTGGTGGTCATGGCATGAAGGTAAGGAAGGCAAAAGCATGAATGCTGTCCAGATTCACTTACTTCATGTAAAAAGAACGTAACAGAAGGCCTGGGACAGACTGCTCTAAGGAACAACACTTAACAGGACAGAAGGGGAGTCTGAAAGAGAGAATGATGGGCAGAAACAGGAAGAAAACTAAGTACGGGGTTAAAAGTAAGGAAGAAAAAGATTTTCAAGGACAGCAGTCAACCATTTCAGATGATGTAAACAGTTTATGCAAGATTAAGAAGTGAAAAAAAATATGATGCTTTTAGCAACAGAGGTTCACCCCTGACTCTTACTAAGGCAGTTTCCATGACGTGGTAGGGACAAAAGCAGACTGCGCAAGGTAGAGGAATGGATAGAAGATTAAAAAGGTTGTGGACAACACAAACTTAAGCAAAATTCTAGTTGTGAAAAATAAAAGGAATAGTCACTTCTCATTGTTTCGATCAAATTGAAGATTCAAGCGTGTTTAAATAGCAACACTAGAAAGAAAAATCCTTAGAATGGGGCCCTGCTAAAAAGGCCCAGACTCAGGATCCATCACAAAGTTTGAGGGATTACCTTAGATAGGACAATCTCTGCTATTACAATCAGAGGGAAACAGAGCTGGGGTTGGTAACTCAGTTTCACAAGTTCCACCAAAGGGCCTGGAAGAACGCCTTTCTGGCTTCTATTGTTGCTGTGAATACAGGGCGGTGTCTTGTGTTGAAATTTAGAGAGCAGGTCGGGGATGTAGCGCAGCAGCACAGCGCCTGCCTGGCAAGCACAAGGTCCTGAGTTTGATTCCCGGTACCAAAAAAAAAAATTTATAGAGAGCAGAGAGCAAGTCAGAGATGCAACAGTAGAAGGTTTACAAAGGTGAAGGTGAGAGAACTCACTCACAAAATACTGTGGCCATATGAAGAAAGTATTATTAAAGACCCAGTTGAAATTAATGAATACAATATAAATTTATTGCAGTACTAATCAACAGAAATTTTAAAACTTCTATCCCTTCTTTTGTCTCCCCATACAGCATTTACAGAAGTATGTAATAACTGAAACACACTGAAATATATAAAGCCTTTCCAAATACTTGGTTACAAATGTGACTTAGGAAAATACTCTTATCACATCAATGAATTAAGGACAGCTCTGTTAAAAAGTGTCTAGGTGTTGTGTTTGCATATACATACACACATGAAAACAAATGTTAAAAATTTATAAAATGTCTCCTTTGCATATATAATGAGAGTAATTTTAATTTTTTTACTAGTACATGCTTCAGTACACAACGATCACATTCACCACAGGGAGCTGGGACACGTACATAACACGTTAACTCTTTTTTCATCCTTTCCCCTCCTCCTGCCATCACTTGGTCCCCTTCCTTTTTGTAAAAGATCTATCTCCCCGATTCCTATTATCTATGATTTATTTGGGAGCAGTTTTACATGCACAGTTACTTGTACACTATATAATTATTATCAATATAACCTTGTGAAAGCCCAACTAATGGGCTTCTTGAGGGGTCATGAGATATAACAGAGCCAGTGGATCTATATTTTCATGTCACACTTGCAGGGTGTGATTGGCAAACATGGTGAATGCTTGAGTTTTTCTTTTTTAATTTATTACCGTAAAAGACACACTGCCCCTAACCTCCCTCACTTTGAACATACTTATCCCATCATGCCTGCCACTTACTGACGCAGCACCGGAGTCTTCTTTTTTGTCTTATTTGTGCTGTTTGTCTGCCTTGATGTCCTGCATCAATTCCAAACGTTTACTTGCCGTGTCATTTAGAATAAGGTGGATGAGGACACGCCGTAATGTTTAACAAGCTTGCCTTTCCACTGAACAGCGGTACTCACCGTGTTTTTTAAATCACATCTCCTGAAGACACGACAGTAGCAAGAACAACAGAGTAAGTGTATTCAAAGGAAGAGGGAGTATTTTGAGGGGGATGAATGACAATGTGTCTTTTCCTGTAATAAATTATTTTTAACTTAAATATTTACCATATATCTTGAATACCTCATACCTAAACATTTCTAAAGTTATTTTCCTCATCCATAAAGAACAGCACAACACTGCTTCGCATGGAGGTTATGGGGATAAAATGTGCATGTGAAACATTATATGTTATATGTAACTATCACACTATATATAGCTTTTACATTATCACATAAAGAAAAGTTGGCTGACTTTTGTTCCTGACCCTGAGAGGTAACTCTAAACCAAACCCTTGCAACTTCCCCAGTGACTGCAGAACCTTAGTCATTCAATCATAGAACCCTCTAACCATACCAGACGGCACATGCTAAGCAGGCAACTCACAGGACCTTGCAGGGAGATCCTACATAGCTTTGAGAGATAACTCAGAATGGACAATGATAATCATCCTTGAAAGAACCACCATACCATTAGAGGGCTGCAACTCTAAGTCAGGTGATATACGGAGGAAACTAGACACTGAATCACATGAGCAATGATTCAATCAATAAAGCCTGGTCAATAAAAACTTTAAACATCTAACCTCAATGACTTTCCCTGGTCAGCAATACTGTGTGTGTATTGTTACAGACTGATGCGCTGGGATAGTAAAACAGAACAGAAGCTTCACATATGGAACCCTCCCACACCTTGCTCTACACGTCTCTCCCCTTGGCTGGTCCTAACTTGCCTCCTTTTCCTATAAAACTGTAATCACAGATTTACGGCTTTATTGAATTGTGAGTCATTCTAGCAAATTACTAAACCTGAGGGAAACTGTGGGGACCCTTAAGGTTATAGCCAGCTGGTCAGAAGTGAAGGTGGCCTGAGAATGAATCAACATTGTGGGAAGTGTCTCAATTGTGCAATCTTGTGGAGGACTGTGCCCTTAGTCTTTAAGGAATGGCTAGTTCTGCGTAACTTTACATTATATAAAGCGTTTTATATAGTAAGTATACACGTGATTATTATCTCCCAGAATATATTACTCAAGTATTGCTTCTTTTTAAATAAAGGCAACTACTAAAATAAATTAGGAATCTATTGGTATTTTAGAACATACATTCCATCAGATGGGGGCAGTACATGAATTTTTCATCGCATCTCACTGAAAGTAGGACTCCTATGCTGGGTCTGTGAGTATCCCTCACTTACTACTGTCAAAGGAAAAACTGAGCCAAGCCAGAGAGCTAAAATCTATGTGACAATATCCAGAGACAAAAGTGCTCAACAGATGGAAAGAGAATTTTGTACAAAGTTATAATTATATGATTTCTCACTTCCAGAGATATACCACAATGATACTACATCCAATTATAAATCCTGCCTTAAAAAGCAGATGAGTCATTTTAAATTACACAAATACTGAATTCCAAGAATGCAAAGTTGGTTTAATATTTGAAATTAATGTAATTAACATTAACAGAACGAACATAAACAATCATGTGATCACTTCAACATATTTAGTAAAAGTATTCACACTAAACAGATGGCAATAAATTACTTGTGTTGAGTAGACCAGGAAGTAAACAGAACATCCTTAATCTGTAAGGAATTTTTACAGATTTACAACAAACATTATACTTAATGGTAAAATACTGAACACATTCTCCCTAAGTTTGGCAACAAGACAAAGATGTTTGCTATTAACAATTCTATTCAAATTTGTACCACAAATTTATTCAAAGCATTAAGAAAATAAAATGCATCCAAATGACCAACATCATGTATCACATGAATGTTCCAGAAATGTTCCATTTGGCTCTGCCTGTTATAGGCAGCTGAGGTAGAAATACTATAGGCAGTCAGACAGGGCTGGGCCCTCGAAGAAGCCAACGTAAAAGATAAGATACCTGTGCGCCAGACCTCGAGACAAAAAGACTAAACAAATACACCCACATACCTCCCCAGGGATGCAGAGCTGGGATTGATATTCTAAATAGGTAGCTACCACCTTGAAGAGTCCTTGACCCAACCCTTACGGGAAAAGGCCGGCTCTGCACTCATGCCCGCTTGTTACGAGACTCGCTTTCCCATTTGATCCCAGTCTACTCAGTCTTACCTAAATATTCATCCTTGCAGTCTTATTGGCGGACCATAGTTTTGTCCAATTCCCCTACCTTGGACCCACCTCACCTCATGGTTTTTCCCTATAAAAGTCCCTAGAAAAGACAGAGTCGGGGGTAACCCACTCGGGCCCCCCTTCTGTCCCTCTCTTGGATAGAAGCTTTCTTTCTCTCAATAAATATATTCTGCTCTTAACCTCCGTTGTTCCTAAAATTCATTCTTCGGTTTTAGAGAACACGAACTCGTCTTTATTTTCCTGTATCATGACCACTGCTACAACGGATCCCCCTTTGGCTGCACATGACCTATGAAGACATAAAGAAGCAGATTTACAAACTGGCCAAGAAGGGCCTGACTCCCTAAAAATCTGATGTGATCCTGGAAACTCGTTTGATGATGAGCAATAAAATCTTGAGACTACTCAAGCCCAAAGAACTTAACCCTAATCTTCCTGAGAATCTCCACAATTTAATTAAGAAAGAGGCTGATGTTCAAAAGCTCTGTGAGAGTAATGGAAAGGGTAAGGATGGCTCTTTGAGAGAGCTGAAGTCACCAAGTGACTCCATATTTTAAGACCAACAGGATCCTCCCCAACCCAAGTGGACGTATGAATCAGTCATGACCTCCGTCCTGGTAGCATAAACTTGTCTGTGCACTCAAGCAATAAAATCACTATTTAACAAATAAACAAATTAATACATTAAGACTTGAAAGAAATAGTATTTTCATTATTTGCAGAGGGTATGGTTACTATACAGAAAATCCAAAATCAATTGCTATTGTGTAGAGCTAAAATGTGCCCCGAAGTGTTACATATTGAAAGGTGGGGCTTTTGGAAGGTGTTCGGTTCATGAGGGCTCTAACTTCATCAAGTGGATTAACCCACTAACGAGATAATAATTTGATGACATTATTAGGAGATAATGGTAACTTATGAGGTGTGGCAGAAATCAAGGGAGTGGATCATGGGAAGTGTGACTTGGAGGAATAAGCTTGTCCGTTGTCCCTTGTCCCTAGCCCCTCCCTTGCTGACTTTTTCTCTCCCTCCACCTTAAGCTGCCTTAAGGCAAACAGCTGTCTCTGCCACACCCTGCCACCAGGCTGTTGTTACCTCACCTCAAGCCCACCGCGATGGACAAGCCAATCAGGGCCTGGAACTTCTGAAACCAGGAGACAGGATAAAACCCTCCTCCCCCAAACTGTTATTCTCAAGCACTGTGCCACGGGGACAGGAAGCCAACACAACAATCTATAGCTAAATCACTAGAACAAATAACAATATATACAAATCAATTGGTTTTCTATGTACCAACAATAAACCATTTAAAAAATAAAATTTAGCTGGACATGGTGACACACACCTGTAATCCCAGCTACTCAGGGGACTGAGGCAAGAGGATCACAAGTTCAAGGCCAACACAAACACCCTAGTGATTCACTGTCTAAAATAAAAAATAAGAAAGGATCCCAGCACTAAGGAAGCTGAGGCAGGAGGATTGTTGCAAGTTCAAGGCCAGCCTGGGCTACAAAGTGAGCTCAAGGCCAGCCTGAACTGCATAGTGAGACTGTCTCAAAAAGACAAAAAAAAGAAGGGTTGGGGAGGTAACTTAGCATTTCTCTGGTTCAATCCTCAGTACACAAAAGTAAACTATGAAAACACCCATTCCAATGACATCAAAACACATCAAATACTAGAGAATGATGTGCAAGACTTCTATGCACAAAACTAAAATATGCACCTGTGAGAAATTTAGGAAAACTTAAAGGGACACAGCATATTCAGAACACTCAATATAATCTGAGGATTCCTAATACAAAAATCCAAAATCTGAAATGTTCCACAGCCTACAACTTTCAGACCACTGATATGATGCTATAAATATAAAATTCCACACCTGATCCTACATGATAGGTCACAGTCAAAACACAGATGAACTAAAACAAAAAGTGTATAAAATTACCTTGAGGCCATATATGTGTAAGTTACACATGAAACATAAATGAATTTTGTACTTAGACTTGAGTTCTACTACCAAGATATCTCATTACACATGTAAATATTACAAACTCAAAAAAATTCAAAATCTAAAACACTTTTGGTCCCAAGAATTTTGAATAAGGGTTATTCAACTCATACTCATAAAATGTCAATTCTCTCCAAACTGATCTCCAAACAATACAATCTAGTAAAAACCCAGCAGATATGTGGAAGAATACTGAAAAGCTGATTCTATACAGAAAATCCAAAAACAATTGCTACTGTTTAGAGGTAAAATGTGCCCCCAAAGTGTCATGTATTGAAAGGTAGGGCTTTTGGAAGGTATTTGGAACATGCAAACTTTACAGCTTTGCAACTTTGACCCTTTATGCAAAGGGTCAAAATTTACCAAGGCGATCTAAAAGGAAAAGAAAAGCTAGAGGAGATGTGGCAGCACACACCTATAACCTGCACTTGGGAAACTGAGGCAGCAGTCACTTTGAATTTGAGGCCAGCCTGGACTACACAACACAGTGAGTTCAAAGCCAGGCTAAACTATACAGTGAGACTCTGACTCAAAAAAAAGGAAGTGGAGAGTTAAGAAAAATTTGTCAAGATTTACCAAGATGATCCTGAAGAGGGAAAAACAGCTTACATGACTAGATTTGAAGACTCACTACTAAAACCTACAATTAAAAATGCAATATATTACAAAAATAAACAGACTAGTTGAACAAGCAGAAAAATCCTTAAAATTCAAACACATAACTCACCAGCCTTACAACAAAGTTGCCACTGTAATCCAGGAGTCAAATGATAGTCTTCTCAATAAACGGCATTAAATCAATTGTGTTATGATATGGGAAAACAAAATTTAATCCCTACCTCACACCATACATAAAATAAAATCAACTCCTAATGAATAAGTCTAAATGTCATATAGGTCTTTGGTAGAATGTATACGTGCCATGCTGAAGGGCCTGGGTTCAATCCCTTGCCTGCAGGTACATGTACATATGTGCACATGTGCACGCACACATGTACACACACACACACACACATACACACACACACACACACACACGTCTCGATCTAAATGTGAAAGTTAAAACAATGAAGCTTCTAGGGTAAAAATAAAAAAGAATATTAACATTACCTTGAGATTGGAAAACTTAGTATCTTAAAACAGAAAGGTGGATGCTTAAGGTATCTGGAAAAAATGAATTGCAGAACTCCAGTCTCAGAGCAGAGTTTATAAATGTGGATTTGGAAATAAAAAGCCCTAAAGGAAGCAGCCATAACATAACAAAGCATATCTGTGTAAAACCTACAGTAAATGCCATACTGCACACAAAATCTGGAGAAGTAAAAATGATGCATTATCACCACCTCTAAGCAAACTGAACTAGAGGTTCAAGAAAACGCAATATGAAAACAAAAAACATTAAGAACTGTCACTATTTCACAGAATATTTTTTAAAGAGTATATATGATATATATGAAAAAGAGTATATAGACTAAGAAAGTCAATCATGGTGCATACAAGGTCAGAGTACAAAACTCAAATAAGATATAGAAGAATGAAGGATCAGAAAATGTCATTTTTAAAATGTGATTTATGCCAGATGTGGCAGTACGTGGTTGTAATCCCAGCACGTAAGAGTCTGAGGCAGGACTCTTGCTACAAGTTCAAGGCCAGCCTGGGCTACATAGTGAGTTTAAGGCCAGCCTCGACTGCATGGTGGAGACCCTGTCTCAAATACAAAATAGAAAATAAAATAAAATATGATTTACAACAGCAATAAAAGCTATAAGGAATCTAGAGATGAGTCAAAACACACTAAAGTCCTTCACAGAAAAAATTACAAGCTGAACTACAATTCATAAAAGGTCAGAATGCTGAATAGTTACTACCCATGGGTTTCTGGATCAGTCAAGGTAGGTTAGATTTTCCTGTGACAATAATGCCAAAATCCCCCTGGCTTAAGTAAAGAAACAAACATGAGTTTCTCTCTCAATTATTCAGCAACCATTGGTCAGGACAATGGCTCTGCTCAGCAGGGAGGCTGAGTGAGCCAACACCACCTGGCATGCCGCTGGCTGGTGCCACATCCCCAATCCCGTTCAACTCGCTGAACTGGTCATATACAAACCCCCCTACCTTGTCCCTAACAAAAAGGTCACGAGGGACTAAATTCTACTGGGCCCAGAGGAGAATCAAAACTAGCTGGTAAACAGCACTAATGCCCACAGGTGAATTCAATATTGAAAAGCCTGCAAGCTTTCCTACAAATATTCTATAGACCAGTGGTGGCAAACCTATACCACACATGTGACAACAGGCTGTTTGTACCACTGAAAGCTTGGTTATTGTGTCTTTCTTTTAATGTATATGCTGTTTTTTTCTAAGCTAAAACCTCAGTATTACTCAGGTTTGATTACAGTGTTGGGGCTTTGCAGTAAGTAAGTAGGTTTTGGGGTGCAGTTTGGACAGCCAGTCTCTAAAAAGTTTGCCATCACTGCTACAGATAATAAAGTTCTCTGTGAAAGTTGAAGAGCTAATTATAAAAATCATGTGGAATACTAACTGAACTGAATATGGAATATCGGAAAGCCAAGAATAACTAATCATTTTCAGCAAAACTCAGTGACCCTCCTAGATTTTACTACTGACTATAAAGCTGTATTAACTAAGCTAATTAAGACTGTGATAGAAGTACACAAAGACAAATCAATAGGTTGAAACAGAGAATAGGACATGCATAAATACTGAGATTAACAAAAATGCCATTAAGAATCAGAGAAAAGAGAAAGCAAGACACCTAACTTCTGAGCAGGAACCTTCCCGTGCTAACAATAAAAAATGGATTGAAGATGAATGTTGACGCCTGCTGCAGTGCCACATGCCTATAATCTCAGCACTGAGGAAAGCTGAAGCAGGACGACTGCAAATTTGAGGTCTATCTGGGCAATTCACCAAGACTCTGTCTTGAAAAAAATTTTTTACGGGGCTAAGAACAGTGCACGGAGGCTGCGGTACCTGAGTCACGAAAATAGTTGTGAGTTCAAGGCCAGCCTGAACTACATAGCAAGACTCTATCTCAAAATACAACAAAAGCCAGTAAACTACAAATTTGTAATTTTTTAAAAATTTGTTTAAATATTAAAAGAGTGAGGGATGTAGATCAGTGGAAGAACATCCCTGGGTTTGAGCCCTAAGAACCAAAAAGGAAGAGGGTGATGTTAAGAAAGGCAAGACTTGTGTTGAGGGGTGTGCCCAGCACCACACCGTAAAGGGGGCAAACGAAGGCCAAGCGACACCCTCTGGGTCCGTCTAGACCGAAGACAGGTCGTGGCCACTGGAATTTTTACACAGATGCCGATGACAACAAAGGCATCGCCCGGGAAGAAGATACACTGAGGAAATACTTGGAGAAACCCAAAAGAGCACATCCTTTGATCACATTAAGAAGAGAGAAAGGCCAGACTTAGTAGGTTACCTCAAGATGGCTAACAATGAGTAATACTGTATTACTATCTCATTACAAAGCAGAAATATCTTACAGTTTTATTTTTACATGAACCATATTTTAATTGATCTCATATATCATAAATTCAGATATGAATTCCTGACAGAGTGTTTTGGTTAGACAGTCCTGATTTAAGTAAAGTTAGCTGATAGATAAATGAATACAGTACCTTAAATATTGATAGTAATATCAATTCAGTAAATACCACCTATGTTTTCCCTTTCTAAAAATACAGTTGGACTTGATCAATAATGTTCAACTTTTCATAAAGATGTGTAATGCCATCTAATATCCTACTGAAGAATGGTTTTATATTTACTTACATAACTGATTATGTGAATGTTTAAAAACAGAGGAAATCCCTTCACAGTCTCATAACCAAATAAGATCTGTATTTCAATTTGTGTTCACTGACCTGTTAAGGAAATGGTTGAGGATAAGGAAGCAGTGTCTGTTTTATATGTTTGGTCTGGACTAGGTCAATTTAATCAGAATTTCCTGTATCTAAAATGCTGCCTTTCCACTTTCTAAAAGGAATTTTAGTGCAGTAGTGTATGCATAATACCAAATAAAGAATATTTAACTCTTCAAAACCAAAAACAGAACCGAGCAAGCCAGGTGTAGTGGTGCACACCTGTAATCTCAGGTTCTTAGGAGTCTGGGTCAAGAGAGTCTCGGGCTCTAGGCCAGCCTGGTTACTCAGCAAGACCCTGTCTCAAAATAAAGTTTTAAAAAGTGGCTGGGAATGTAGCTCAGTGATATAGTGCTTGCCTAGCATGTGTGAGTCCTTGGATTCAATCCCCAGTACTTTAAAAACAGTCAGCACAAGAGTGTGTAAAGACATTAGAGGTATAGGTCAGGGTAGAATATATGCTTGGCACGCAACAGGGCTGGGTGCTATGCCTACCACCAATCCTCTACAAAATAATCAGAGAAAAACAGAGTACCCAATGAAACATGAGGGAAAAGCTATTTACTCATAGAGGGAGAAAAATATGAAAACTAGCCAGGCATACTGGCACACGCCTGTAATCCCAACACTGGAGAGGATGAAGCAGGAGGACAGCTGTGAATCTGAGGCCAGCATGGGCTACATAGGGAAACCTTATCTCAAAAAAAAAAAAAAAAGAAAGAAAAGAAAAATGTTGGGGTGTGGTAGCCCATGCCTATAATCTCAGCTACTTTGAAGGCTGAGGCAGCGGGATTATAAATTCTAAACCAGCCTGGGCAACTTAATGAAACACTACCTTAAAACAAAATAAAAAGAACTGAGGATACAGCCCAGTGCTCCCTGGCTTCAAGCCACAGGATCATACTCTTAAAAATCACTTGCAGGTAAATGGAGCACATGGCTGTACAAAGCAAGATTGCAAAACTTTTTACCAGACACCTATAACCCCAGTACTTGAGAGGCTAAAGCAGAAGAATGGCCGCAAATTGGAGACTAGCCTGGGCTACACAGACAGCTTAAGGCCAGTCCAAACTACATAGCGAGACTCTTTCTCAAAAAACAAAGACCTCAAAGCTTTTCAAAGAAAACTGAAAAGGAAAAATTAAAAACCTACACACACAAGCTCAAACACAAAGCATAAAACATGAGTGGATTAAGATGAAAGGGCTAGGGACATAGCTCTGTGGTAAATTCTTGCCTTCCATGTGCCAGGCCCTGGGTTAGGTCCCCAGTATCAGCAAAAATCAAAACAAGAAAACAAAAAATTAAAAACATACAACATACTAGAGCCAGGTATGGTGGCACATGCCTATAATCCCAGCACTCAGGAGGACTGCTGTACATTTGAGGCCAGCCTAGCTTGGCTACATAGTGAGTTCAAGGCCAGCCTGAAGTACATACTGAGATCGCCATCTCCAAAAAAGTTTAAAAAAAAAACCATAAAGAAAGATAAGCTATAAATAGCTATACCATTTATTTTTAACAGATAAGTAACTGAATATACTTAAAGAACTTCTGCAAGTCAAAATAAATAAATCCAATTTTTTAAGTGGACAAAGCACAAACAGGCCATTCAGAGAAGAGATCCAAATACTGAATAATATGTAGAAAGATGTACAATCATACTAGTCAAGAATATACACAGTTAATACAAGAATTACATAGTATTTTGTACCCTTCATACTAAAAGAAAAAAAAATTCCAATCTAACAGCACCAAATGCTGAAAAACACCAGAAATAAATCGACAGGAACTACAGTTCACTGTTGAAGAAGATGGGTAAGGGATACACAAATAAAATCAATCTATTTCCACAATAAAGACATCTTTAGTAAATTGGACAGACAATTTTACTTTTCAAGTAGCCCATTTATAAACTGTCGATAGAAAAGAAAATCACTTTCTTCTTCAGGAAGTCTTACTAGGATGAGAAATGCTAAATAAACTAAAACTGATAAATTATATTCTGACACAATTCCTTAGTTGCAAGAAATAATTCCCCAGAACTCAGACCACACTTTGTATAGCACTGTCCTGAAAAATAATTCTAAGGATAAATACAGGGACATACGTATGAAACCGTTCATAGCCACAAGGCTAGCAAGCAAAAACTGAAAACAATCTAAACAACAGTTAACATGAGAATGGGTAAAGAAACTGTAGCAGAGTCATACAACAATGGAAATAAACAAGAGTTATAATGTCCCATGGACCAACAGGACTATACCTGAAACATCTAAGGTCAAACAAAGAAAGCAGATTGCAGAGAGGTAGGTTGCAGAGAGGTAAGTATGGTTCTACTTAGGCAAAGCTGCTGAATATAACACATATATGTTAGATATAACATATATGACATATGTGATATCTTATACGTGTGTGTGTGTGTGTGTGTGTGTGTGTGTGTGTGTATCACCAGAATGGGCAAGAGAAGAAAAAAAGGAAAGGGAAATGGGAGAACAAGGAGTAACGTGGGGGTTAGAATTATCTCTGTAATGTTATTTTTCAAATTAAAACAAAAAACCTGTAGTTAATTCCAGGAAGGAAAAAGACTTGACAACAATGAGCGGAACACAAATCTTCATAAGGGTGTGTAGCTCAACGGTAGAACGCTTGGGTAGCATGTGCAAGTCTCTGGGTTTGATCACCAGAACCACCAGAAAAAGTTTCATAAGACTATTTCCTATACTTCTCACTTGAAATATCTCATTATTTTACAATGAAATTGTATTTATTTATTTATTATTTATTTATTTTATATAGCCAGGCACAGTGACATATGCCTATAACCCCAGCGACTCAGAAGCTAATGCAGAAGGACTGATCACAAGTTGGGCCAGCCTAGGCAACTTATCAAGATCCTATCTCAAAAATAAAATAAAATAAAAGTTTTTTTAAAAGGCTAGGGAATATACCCCAGCAGCACTTACCTAGCAATGACTGGGGGGAAAAAGAGACATATATACATCATAATAGTTCATGGTAGAAGCACATGTGAAAGGAAAGCAAAGGCATCAGTGATCTTCCTTCTTTATACTTTTGTAATATCTTTCAAATATTATTTAGTAAAATTACATCTTTTTAATCTGAAGAGTACATAAAGCAACTTTTTAAAATTCATGTTTCAAGTATAAGAAAAAAATTTAACCAATAAAACTTTTAAACTTGAAAAGAACCTTAAAGGATAAAAACAAATACTGTATTTAAAAAAAAATGGTCTCAGGAAAAGCATCCAAACTCTTGAGAATCTTAAGTCCAAAAAATAAATAAATAAATAAATAATTTCCAGTTTAGTTGAAGTCAACTATTACATTCATGTAGGGGAAAAAAAAAATCTACCAAACAAGTAAACATATTCATTTATTTTTCTTTAAATAATTTTCTAATTCATATTTTTCATCAGTATTTAGTTTCTCTAAAAACAAAGAAGGAACTTTCCTTTCTCCTATCTCCAATGGAAAAAATAACCATTAAAAGTTTATGAATTTGGCATTAGGAATATAGCACAGCAGCACAGCACTTATGAGGCTCTGGGTTCAATTGCCAGTACCATCAAAAATAACAAAAGACAAGTTTAAAGACATCACTTCATTGCAAAATGTTAAATTAAATTATTCATGAGAAATAAAATTGTCCATACAAATAATTCATTCTTCAGAAATAGAACTTTCACTTCGGAAGGAGGAAACCCATTTTCCCAGAGAGCTAGAAAAGGCAATATCCCTACAATCACTAGTTCTTCACTCACATCATTACTTGTGGGGAAAAATATCTAAAAAAGCAAATAATGGTCAAAAGGCAGAGAAAGGATAATATTTAAGGTAATGGCAAAATTTCACACGGTTCTTTTCTGGTTTTTGTTTAATTCTGGGTCACTTAATTTATATCATGAGCACAAATTTCCCAGTGTGATCTAGAAAACCAAATGGTTATTTCTGGGTGACAAGTTTCAGATTTTTTTAAGTTCACTTAAATTTTCTACACAGAATATTATTTTTTCTGAATATAAAAATAAATTTTAAAATGTAAATGAGAGGTTGAGGGTGTAGCTTAGTGGCAGAACTCTTGCGTAGCATGTGCAAGGCACAACACCACCAAAAAAAAAGTTACACCAGCCACAGTGGGTTATATATAAATACACCCTAGACACATGGCATTGTGAGTGTCAAAAAAACATAGAGCAGTACAAGTATTTTCCAAATTTACAGATGAAAAACTGAGACTCATAACCTGACTGACCTACCAAAGGCACCAAACTAATGAGACAAAGAGATCTTGACTCTCCAGTGCAAATAGAAACAGATTAACTCCCTCTCAGGTACTACCTATTGAAGTAGGTAACAGTAACTCCAACTTACAGATGGAAAGATCGAGTCCAGAAAAAAATTACCTTGACCAAAGTTACAAAGCAAGTAAGGGACAGTCCATCTCCAAATATAATGCTTCATCTAGTATGCTAAATTATACCATAATTTAAAGCAGGAAAAGTAGGTGGAAAAGATACTAAATCTTACTAGACAATTATGAACAGCATGACTTTGTACCCTGACCATAGCCAATGTGGCAGCTATGGGTCCCTGGCACAATTAACTCTCTTCTGGCATATGGAATGGCAGCCAAAGAGTCAAACCTCCTCTGAGTAACTGGACTTGTAAAAGTAAACAAGAAGATACGACGTGGGCATTTTGAGCCTACCCCACAGAGCGCAAAATTGGAGAAAGTTGGTCTGGAGAAAGGAAGGTACGGAGCACAGAGAAGAGAAGCTAGAAGAAAATCTGAGTGGGGTCTAGCCCCCACTTCCAAACTGCTCTTCAGGCTATTCTCTGTTCCACAAGATTGTAGATGCTTTACAAGTGCCCATTTTTGCTTAAGCCAACTTACAACTAGATTCAAATATAAATGGAAGGTACTGTACTTACCAACAACACAATGATAAACTTCCACAATTCCACTACAAAAAAGCAGCTCTCACATGCTTGTGATAAATATCAGATCAGAAAGGGAGTATTTCCTAAGAGTAGGCCAATCTAGCTCCAAGAAACCCTCCCAGCTATGTATTTTATCACTCCCCAAAGGCTATCCAAATCCCAGCAGTTTAAGTGTACTGTAAGTTCTCCCAGCCCAATTCTCTTGACCAAGTAAACCACTCTATAAGGAATACTGTTCCATCTGCTCCAGGCCACCCCTCATCTCCACAGATCCAAATGCATCCCATTGGAGACCCAAATCAAACCCCATGTGCTACACACACACACACACACACACACACACACACACAC